>ONZK01001739.1:1597-24436 GCA_900322385.1 Pharnaceum exiguum | reverse complement strand
AAAGATCAGACATGATTCTATTTGTGGCAAGCGTACTAAGATGGAAGTCCAGGTTAGTTGGTCTCTACCTCCATTAGGATGGACCAAACTCAATGTTGACGGGGCCTCTCAAGGCAATCCTGGAAATGCGGGTTGTGGAGGCTGTTTCCGTTCGGATAACGGGGCCTTCATTAGAGCATTTTCAGCTAAACTTGGATGGTGTGGAGCTCTGAAGGCGGAATTGTTAGCTGCACTAAAAGGATTCCGAATTGCCTACCAGATGCGTATTAGTCACCTAATATTAGAAATGGATTCGGAACTTGCAGTGAATCTGATCAATGGAGTGACACCACAATCAAGCCCTTACTACTTCATCACCCAACAGTGTCGCCAGTTGCTCGACTCCCCTGGCTGGAGCACGCAATGTAAGCATACCTTTCGAGAAGCAAATGTAGCTGCTGATAGTTTAGCAAAACTTAGCTTCAGTAGTGACTCTCCTGTAATTTTCTACAATGATCCCCCTTCCCAGCTTATGCACATCTTTGTGGATGATGTACTGGGTCGAACTCGACCTAGATTAGTTTAGTCTTACTTAATAAAACAATGGGCTCTGCCCCCCTTCACACCAAAAATAAAAAAAATTCAGAAACAACTTCTCTATTTTGTTAAATATGAGTAAGGTTGAGTATATCTTGAGCACTGAATACCCTAATTGAATGAGAATTTACACTAGGTTGTTGTTGTTATTGATTTCACAAAACACTTTTGAAAAATGTGACAAAAGGTCAAAAAAATTAAAAATGATACCAAATACACTTTAAAAACGCTTTCACCAAACACGTACAAACGTTCATACATTACATACCCGTATTGGCCGTATAGTATAGTATAGTATGTATCCTCGATCTCGTATGATATGCACAGGCGCACAGCACATGCAAATATGCAATGCAGGGGTATTAGGTTTGGGATGCCTACACGTGGATATTCAGATCAAGCATGGAGTAAATTTCATTTTCCCTTTTTCTTTCTTTCACTGCTCGCTCTGAGTCTGACGCGCTCTCTCTCACTTCACTTTCACTTTGATTTCTTTTTATTTCATTTCACACACTTTTCTTTTCTTTTCTACACACATAAACAGAAACACCTTTCTGTCTCTGTCTCCGTCTCCGTCTCCGTCTCCGCCTCCGCCTCAGCTAGCTAGCTTCTTGCTTGCTTGCTTGCTTGGCCTGATTATAATTATAATTATTCCTGAGCCTGCCTGCCTGTTACTATTAATACAGTTAGTTTGTTAGTTAGTTTGGTAAGTGAACTTCCGTTTATTATAATTGTAATTAGGGTTTTCTTTTCTCTTTCCTTTTACCACTTTTTTATTTATTTTTTATTTATTTATTTATATACTGAAGCTGAAACTGAAACTGAAACTGAAACTGAAACTAACACACCTTTCATCACTCACTGACTGACCGACTGGACTGACTGACTCACTAGGGTTTCCTTTTCTTTTCTTTTTTTTTTCCTATTTCCTATTAGTGTTTTGCTGCTGCTGCTGGTGGTGGTGGTGGTGATGACCGTTGGTCCGTTAGGAGGGTTCCTTTTCCTTTTACTGTGAATCAAGACCAACGGATGGAGGATTCACATTATGAACAAGGAGTTTTCGTAGTCTTACTCTCACTCTCTACTCTTCTGGTTAGTACGACTCCGCCTTTATATTCCTTTTTTTTTTTTTTGTTCATTTTATTCATTCATTTTCAGAACTGCTGGGGGGTTGCTTCAACTTAACTTTATATGTACTTACTTACACTTCCAATAAAACTTCTTATATAGTAAGAATGTATGTTGGGGTTTAAGGCCTTTAAGCATTGTGTTGTATTTTATTGTATTGTATTGTATTGTATTGTATTGTATTTGTCACTCATTTTTTTTGTTTTTATTTTTCCTAGCAGTTGTTTTAGTCCCAACCTTTCAAATTTTAACAGACCCATCATTTCCCAACTTGTCCAATCTTGTTGTATGTATGTAGGGATATACCCATGGATTATGATGATAATGACTCTACTCGCCGCACTAATCTTCACTTAGCCTCCCCTGATACTAGACCCAAATCTTCTTCCGTCCTCTTTGATTTCCCCAACTTTGATTTCGACCAAGACAACACCCTCCAGGCCCCTCTCAGGTTTGATCATTTAGTTGAAACCGAGGTTTTCTTGGGCATCCAGACCCACCACCAAGTTGAAGAAGATAACCGCTGGATTCAGGATTTCACCCCCGCCACTAATGGGATGGAGTTTAACTCCGCTCCTCCCGACTCCTCCTGCTCTATTTCTAGGAGAGACAACGTCTGGTCCGAGGCTACTTCCTCTGAGTCTGTTGAAATGCTTTTAAATTCTGTTGGTCAGGAAGATATGGTACTACCCGGAGACACCGACGTTCCCGAGTCTAATGCTCAGGACAGAATAATACCTCTTAGTTTAGAAAAGGGTACCGCATTGGATGCGGAAAATAATCATGTACAAATCACAAACCCAGCCACCTCGTTACCAGAGGACCCGCCTAATCAAGAATTTGATACGGATACGTCTAAAGCACAAGGGCATGAGCAATTGCCTCAAGTTGAAACACAATCTACAGTTGTCGAAGATGCTGCTTCTGCCAGAGGCGAGCCTTCGACTGATGAAGGAAATTGTTCTGATCACCAAGAGTCTGCTGAAGAAGAGCTAAATGAGTCAAGACCACTGTCTGGCGATCCTGTGCTCTGTCAAACTGATGCTAATTCATGCGACGCAATTCCTACTTCCTCAGGAATGGCTGAGCCAGGTAATACAGACGAGGAGAAACCTGTTTCCCCTGTGACTGAGAAAAATAAGCCTGTAGTGTTAGAAGACAGGAATAGCGACTGTCTAGATGTAGTTCTAGAAACCCTTCATTCTGTAGAGGAGGCAAAAGATGGATCTACTGACGGCAACAGCGGAGACAAGAGAAGTTCTTCCATTGCAACTTCAGTTGAGGATAAAGACACTGAGGTTTTACCTGCCAATAGTGAGGAAACTGAGCCTATTGAAGATGTATCTACCGAAGGGAATTTTGTGATGCAACCATCAAGCGGAGATAACAGAAGTTCTTCAATAACCACTCCAGTTCAGGATAAAGACAATGAGGTTTTGCCAGCCAATAGTGAGGAAACTGAGCCCATCCAGAGTAATCTGGATGTGTCAGCCAATGATACCGTGAATTTTCACGCTGGAGCAGAGGATGCTTCGCAGTGTGCTGGTCTGGAGAAGAAGGTTGGTGTTGCTGGGCAGATGACATGTAGACAGGAGAACACCACGGATAATGCTTTTAAACACGAGACAATTGAGCGGATGCCTTCATCTAGCTTTGAAGGAGAAGCCTTATTAGGCATTTGCGATAACATGGGTCACAGTGATGAAAATGGATCCTCTGATGTGGCAATGTTATCTGCCGCAGCCGAAAACAGAAGAACAGAAATTATCGGAGATCGTCACTGTGATAACGTTGCCACCATGAGGGAACCTGTTTCAGAGTTACCTACCCGTCTTGTGGATGAATGTGCGGGAGCTGAAGGAAATTCTGCTTGTGCACTGTCTAATATTTCTCAAAGTGAACAGAATGACCATAAAATGGAAGAAGTGGTTAAAGAACGGGTCGCTGGTGCTGGGAATGTGGATGTGGAGAACTTTGAAATGCTAAATACTGACCCAAGAGCTCATCCTTTGGATGCCAACCCCGGGAACAAAGGTAGTCACCGCAACCTATGTTATTACGTGTTCATTCTTACACTATACATGTGCCATCACAGCAGCATGTCAGTATAACTTTTATGTATTGGTCGTTGTTGACTTACTTGAACTCACCCTTTGCTAGGTGATCACTCTGGGAATGGGCAGAGTGAGCCAGCTGTCTGTGTGCTGTCTCATTCAGACATTGAAATCAAAGAAGACGTGGCCAGGCTAGCATCTGCTGTGGATGGCAGCACTGAAATAGACGGTGATTCCAAGGTTGAAGTTAGTGTGACCTGTGATGAACCAGTAAAGAAAACTAATGAAGAAAGTAGCAGCGTTTGTTCACCATCTGTGAATCCTCTGGGTCCAAGCTACACCGACGGTCAGTTAGCTAGTGGAAAGGAAAAATTGGATGAGAGTGTTAGAACTGATTCTGTGGATGAGAGACAATGTGAGGTAACTAGTATGCAGGAAGAAAAGGAACCAGCAGGAGATACAGGTGATTTTTATTGAAGTGTGCCTTTTTTCTTTTTGTTCTTTTGTTGGATATGAAATACAGTGTGTATTTGTTCATGGTCGGCCCATTTCTTTTCCTGATATTGGTACGTATGCATGACCTTATTTGGATTAAATGGCGGCTCTCTGCAGGTTCAAAGGAGATTGATTTTAGTGGATCTGTCTCTAAATGTGGTGTTTTACAAAAATATCATTGATACCAAAGTAACTATGTTATTCTCAACCTATAATCTGCATCTTCTCCCAGGCCTACAATGAGGCTCTCTCTGGATGAGGTGTGAGGATGCATGAGACCATGTGTGGTGTATTATTTTTGGAGAAATGCTCATAACGCCAAGCATACCTTTCAAACCAAATCACCCATTAGAGACACCTTACCTGGAACTTCTGGAGATGATGTCCTGAATTGTTTTTCCTTTTTTTTTCTCTTGGCAGACGTCTTTTGCTGTATCCATTCTAATCTCTCCGGAATTTCGAGAAGTATGTGGCTTTGTTTCTTCACAATGTGCACAGATTGTTTAAGTTAGAGATATTAGGGACACTTTGTAGTGTACTGTGTAGCTAGGTTGTTTCCCACCTATTATATCAAATGCTTTCTCTAGTTCTAGTCGGCGATGTTTCCACTTCCTTGTTATACTTTTATAGTGGTTTATGGTTTAGTTTAGAGCGTTTACTTCAGTGTGAGTGACTTGACTTGGAACGTGGGAATCACGGAGGTCCGGTGATACGCTCAGTTGGGGCAAGCACGAAGAATATCATGCTAACTTCTGCTAGATGCATTTAGCTAGCATTTCTCTTGGATCTTCAGACTGTGAATGACAGGATTTTCCTTTATTTAAGCTTGTTTACCCTTTGATTGCTGTATTTTGGTTTTGTTTGATGCTGTTGTCACCTGCATTTTAATTGTTGTCTTGTACCTTGCTCCCTGTGGGTGATGTTTGAAATGGTTTGTACAGAGGTTGACAAGGCTTCTTGTGGGTCCCCAACCATCATCAGTTCGAGTGAGCCATCTCAATTGGATAAAGAAAACCACGTAGAAGTGAGAATTTCTGAGGTTACTGACAAGTCTTCTAAGAGCACCGGACCCTCTTCCTCGTCACTTGAAATGAAAGATGCAGTCGCTGATGATACCAGCTTTACATTTAAGGTTAATGCATTTCCAGATACAGCCGAAAGAGAACCTGGAAGTGGTTGGTCACCACTGGTTACTATGGAAAAACGCAACTCGTCTATGGTACGCTTGCACATATCTCTGTTCTGGGTTTGATAGAATGCTATTTTCATCGTTTGTCCATTAAATATGCATTTGTGATTAAAACTCCCTACAAAATTATCAATTGTTGTTAAAAGGTCGCGGAGGGGACCACACCTTGTAGCGAAACCAAGACGGCCGTTAGTTCATCACCAAAAACTCCACATGTGAGTGCTCAAGTGTCTGAAGGACAACCTGTGCATGTCACTCAGAAGGGAACCTCCGAGCGTAAAGGAAGAAGAGCATCTGCGACAAAGGAGACTAAGAAGGACAAGCAAGCAAAGAGTACGAACAAGGATCCTTTGTCAGCTAAAAAGGACAAGGTTTCCAGTACTTTGTTTAGCACATCTCGTGGTGATTTACAGGACCAGATTGGGTCAGTACAGCCCTTTGGCTATGTTGAACATGCTAAAACAATACTTGCGGGCTCTGTTACTGTTACTTCATCAAGTCTTCCAGATGTAAGTGCCTCAGCTTCTAAGGGTAGCAGCTCTCTGCCAGCCTCGTATCTGCAGCCTTTCACTGACTTGCAGCAAGTGCAATTGCGGGCGCAGATCTTCGTTTATGGATCTCTGATGTTGGTTCTCTATCCCTCCCTCTTTCTCCCTCTCCCGCTTCCTCTCCTGACTATACGTGATTTATACTTTTATGTTGAGCTTCAGTAAGTTTGATATTACAGGCGTGGGGTGGGTGGTGCGCATTATAAATCCACACCGGGTCAGTTAGTAGTCCCATGTTTGAGTCTCTTATTATTAGATAGGAGTGCCCCTTAATCTCCTCTCTTGGGTTCTTTGCCAGAAACAGAAAAAGTATCTATTATTACCTATTGTTTGCATTTCATGTACGTTCTTGTTTGGTGATGCTCTAATATTTACTTACCTTAATCAACTTAAAAATATTATAATTTTCATCTTTTTGACTTGATTTGACTCTTTTTTTTTTTTGGGGTACAGCCAAGGTACTGCACCAGATGAGGCTTGTATGGTATCAGCATTTGGGCCATCCGGTATATCCACATTGCCTGTGAAAATATTGTTGCCTTGACCAAATGATAAATCGTACCTTACATTATATATATTTCAGATGGAAGTCGAGGTATCTGGGAACCGGTGTGGCGTGCTGCTGTTGATAGGTTTCGGAGTCAAAAGTCAACTTGCAGTGCTCCTGAAACACCTCTACATTCACAGTCAGGTAATGCTTCTAGATTGAATGCATTTGGCCTTCCAATGGTTTAGGAGTTACGGCTTTGTTGTTGTTGGTTTTTAATGGTTTGGTTTATCGGCTCATTCTATTGGGTGAATGCTACAGGTGCAAGAGTCTCTGATGCTGCTGTCAAACAAGGTTCACATTCAAGTAAGGTGCTGTCCTCACCTGTGGGCCGAGCAAGCAGCAAGGGAACTTCCGCTGCAATTGTTAATCCAATCATACCTTTATCCTCACCTCTTTGGAATGTTTGCACACCTTCTCGAGATAGTTTGGCTGTGGCTAGCACGCATAAAGGTCCTATCGCAGATTACCAGCACCCTGTTACCTCTTTGCAATCCTTCCAGACCTCCCCTATCAGAAACTTTGTTGGTCATACATCGTGGCCATCTCAAACATCCTTTGCTAGTCCTTGGATGACGTCTCCACAAACATCCTTTAATTCAAACATATGTTTTCAACCAGTGACTTTGACTGAACCAGTGAAGTTAACTCCTGTAAAAGATAATCCTGGGCTGTTAACATCTGGAGTGAAACATATGACTTCCAGTCCAGTTAGTCAGACAGTGTCACCTACCCCTGTACTTCCAGGAGTGTCTATGCCTCCTGATTCAAAAACAGTAGCTTCAGTTGAGAAAAAAACTGCGGATTCAAAGTCCCGAAAGAGAAAGAAGAATCTAGCTTCTGATCCTGGCCCCGCTCCTTTTGTGTTTGAAGCTAGAACAGAGCAGTCCATTATTCCAAGCCAGGCTCCTACTTTACCATCAAGTTTATCCTCTACTACCCCTGTTGTTGTTCCTGTGCCTTGCCCTGCCTCTGGCACCCCTCCTGCCCTAGGCCCTGCTCCTACTCATACCCTCCCTGCCTTTACTCAAGCCCTCCCCCATCCTCCTGCTTGTCCTGCAGCAGATGCCACCCTGAGCAAGGCTACTGTGGATGGTTCAGCAAACTACTCCACTGATCCCTCCAAAGAGGGTGACATGGACATAAGAAAGGTTTTGCCCTATTCAGATGATACACTTAGTAAAGTTTCTGAAGCAAAGCGGGAGGCAGAGAGTTCTGCTGCTCATGCTGCTGCTGCTGTCAGTTATTGTGAAGATTTGTGGTGTAGGTTGGCCAAGGAAAAGGAGTCTGGAGTTACCTCAGAAGTTCAATCAAAAGTATTTTCAGCTGCAGCTGCTGTTGCAGCGGCAGCAGCAGTTGCTAAAGCAGCGTCTGCGGCGGCTAAGGTTGCATGTAATGCTGCACTGCAGGCAAAATTAATGGCTGATGAGGCGTTTTTATCTAGTAAAAGTAGTGGCTTGATGTCATCTAGTGGAAATTATTTTGCTGGGGTGTATGACATGGGATGTGCGGACCCATCGTCAATTTTGAAGGGTGATAGTGTGAAAGATCAATCAAGTTCTATTCTTGTTGCTGCAAAAGAAGCTACTAAGAGGAGGGTTGAAGCAGCCTCAGCCGCTTCTAAACAAGCTGAGAATCTAGATGCTATAGTAAAAGCTGCAGAACTTGCAGCTGCAGCAGTATCTCAAGCAGGGAAGATTGTGGCAATGGGTGAACCATTGCCGTTGGGTGACTTGGTTGATGCTGGTCCAGAAGGTTACTGGAAGTTGCTCGAACCACATTCTGTGTCAGCTGAAAACCTTAAGGATGCGAACGGCGAAAAAGTTGGTGCATTTACTTCCACAGAACGTGATCACTCTTCTACCAAGTCTTTTAGGGAAGTTTCAGTGGAAAATGGTGGAGATAGTTTCATGAATTCTAGCCTTGCTGGGGAAAGAGATGTGAGCGTTGGGGAAGTCTCCAATATGGCTGATTTACCAAAGTCTTGCGCTGACCCTGGAGCTGCCGGTGTTCCCGATGACCATGCTGATGTCACCGCACCTTCTGTGGACAGCATCACAGGGGGCTCTGCTGTTGAGGTCTGTTACTAGTATATTTAGCTAATGTGTTAGCTAGAGTGAATATTTTTATCAGCTAATGAACGAGTTTACACTACTTGATTCTTACTTGTAAACCTTGTTGATATGGTGTATATATTAGGTCTTCAAGCAAGGAGAAAGCCTGAAGTTGGCCTGGTACGCGGCCACTGTGTTGACCATAGAGAATGGAAAGGCGTTTGTGTCTTACAATCATATTTTGTCTGAGGAAGGTACCTTTGATGTGGTTTACTGACTTCATTGTTTTCCTGCAAAAAAAGAACACAAGAAGGGTCTTCAATTTAAATTTGAACATGTATGCTGATTTATGTTTTCCAACTACAACAACAATAAGACAGCCCTTAATCCCAACTTGCTTCTTTTTTTTTTTATATAAATATGGAAGCTGCTAATATAGCTGACAAATGGTTTTTTGTATGTCTTGATGCGGATGAGCTAATTACGGACATTTTTGATTAATTGATGATTTTTTTTTCTTCTTTACTTGTGCTGTTTGAAGATATTTACTCATCCTTTTACTCTTTCCATGGATGGACTTCTTTTGTTTGTTGTGATTTTAGTTTTAAATTCTTCTATTTCAGGCTCTGGGAATCTCAAGGAATGGGTGCCTCTTGAAAGTGAGGGGGATAAGGCACCGGTAATACGCCCTGCGCACGTTTCCACTACTCTGGCAGTTCAGCAAACAAAAAAGAGACCCAGGGCAGCTTTGGTCGACTATGCTTGGCATGTTGGAGACAAAGTTGATGTGTGGATTGATGATTGGTATACTACTGTTGTTGAACATGCTCATGATTTCCATATTGATGTGTTTCTTGATTTATATCTTTATTTACTAAGCCCATTTTGTGAGCCTGTCAAAGTTGTTAATGAGTGAATGAGTTGTAAGGCTTAGGTCTGTTGAAGCCAACTGTGTGAGATAATTCATAAAAAGAAAATTAATTTGGGACCTGTTTGTATTCTGTAGCTGTGTAGGACAAAGGTACTAAGTGGATCATTCTGGAAACACTCTCCCGATTTTTCAAATCGGGGTGCGTACATCAGACTCCCTCAGTACCCCATTTGAGATGGGATTCCACTGGGATTGTGTTGTTGTTGTTGTTGTTGTTGTTGTTGAGCTGTGTAGGAGTGATTTAGGTAGACTCTGGATTGATCATTGTACACCCCAATGCATTTTCTCTACTATTTTAATTGATTTCCTTAAAAACAAAAATCCATTTCCAGAATGTATTTTGTAAGCACAATTGCATTTTTTTCATTTTAAAAGGCGGGTAAGGAGAATGAGAGAGGGGTGAAAATCAAAATACACCTAGGTTTACCATATAAGAATTGGTTAAGATTTGTTCTGAAAGCGGATGTGGAGGTCCTAATTGATAATCGTCATATATTTCAATGCTATTTTGTGGCTTCTGATGTTGGAATATATGGATAATAATAGCCAATTGATATATGTTCAATGAGTCCTAACATCTTTTCTGCTCCCAGTAACCAAGGTTCATTACTATAGCTACTTTACTGTCATTTTCTTACCCATTCCAAAACCAGGCCACTTTGTATCTCTTTACCGCTGATCTGACTTGTGTTATTAACAGCTGGTGGGAAGGTGTGGTCTCTGAAAAGGATGAAAAGGATGAAACCACTCTAAAAGTCCACTTTCCAGGTTCATATTATAGTTACAAGCAGCTTTTTTTGTGCTCCTTGATAAATGTTGTACAATTTCATCCTTATCGTTGATATCTGCTGCAGCGCAAGGGGAAACGTCAACTGTCAAAGCCTGGGATTTACGGACATCGCGGTCATGGAATGGTGGGAAGTGGATCGAGTGGACCTATTCAGGAGGGCAGATTGCTTCAGAGAAGGTGTTTTATTTGTCTCTGTTCAGTATATTCGGTTGACCTTTTTTTAACTCAATAAAGTCAGATGATCTGTAATTGACAATGCTCCTGATATAAATGATAATGTTATTTTCCTCCTCACTCATGAGTTTATTAATTTCTGCGTATTCAGAGTGATACACCACGTGAGAAAAGACAAAAGTTGCGAAGCTCTGTGGAACCCAGCAAAGGCAAGGATATATTGGGCGGTGGTCAGGATTCCGCGTGTGGTAAGGTTGAGGAAGCTAAGCTACCTTTGACAACTAATGATACAGTATTTGCAATTGGCAAGACAACCAAAGAGGAAAACAAGCGAGCTGCACGAAAACCACTGCGAGCTGGTCAACCAAAGGAAGGCTCGCGAGTAGTTATCGGTGTCCCCAAGCCCACCGGAAAGAAGCGGAAGTTTATGGAAGTCAGTAAACAGTTTCCTGCAAATAGGAGTGGCAAGATTAACAAAAATGATGACACTCTGAAAGTTGCGCAAAACCCCCCAGTGCAAGTGACGGCAACACGAGCATGGAGAGTTCCTGGAAGAAATGATGCAAAGGAAAAGCAAATTGCGAGATCTAAAGGTCCAAACACTCGGATGAGTCATCGGAACTTACCTCGGCGGAACAATGTTCAGTCTACATTTGCTAAAGATAGTGACAAGGCCACTGATCATGGCAGCGATCATGAAAGGTCCTTTGGTCATGAAGACAGCACCACAGAAAAATTGGAAGAAGGTTCAGCGTCTGAAGAGGCAGTGGAAGCTCCTTTGTCTTCTTTGCTTTCCCACTCTTTGGGCACTTCCTCTAAGAAAATGTCCACCTTGACTTCTAGATCTGAACGACTAAATAGAGGAAGGGCCGTGCAATCTAGTGCAAAGTTAAGTAAAATAGAGGAAGATAAAATCCATTCTAGTCTCGCCAGCAAACCTGGGCTTGATACTGAACCCCGAAGATCTAATCGCCGAATCCAGCCAACACACAGAGTAAGATTTCCTGTCCTCGATTTTTGATGTTTGGATACATCTATCTTTCTAACCACTGAAGGGTGATCTTTCTTGTTGTGTCGTTATCTTTTATTGATATTCTGATGGACAAATGTTCCGTGTTGTTTAGATGTAGTGGCGGAGCCAGTAATTTTTCATGGGAGGGGCCAAGCTAAATTGTACTAGAAGAACAAACTAATCTTCGTTAGCTTAATCATTATTATAAATTATTGTAGGAGAACGCACTTCTAAAAAAAATAACAAATAAGTACTTTCACATAAATCTACTATTAAAATCAAAATAAAGAACCTAATCACTAAATTTTGATTGTTTAGGTTTCATAGAGTCCACATCTAACTTTGATTTTTCTTGGAGAATTGAGTATAGAGTTGCCTCTTAAAGTCGTGAGAATAGTGTAAAAAATAACATGTGTACCTGTGTACAGTCGTGGACTTTTGGTATTGTACCGTCGCCTCGATCTTAGCAAGTTCAAGTTGTAACATAATTTAGTCTGACTCTCTGACTTGTGAAGTATGGGGTCTATGTCTTAATATAGGTGTATTTATATATTAGTTTATGCCCTCCTCCTAGAATTTGAATAGGAGTATTAATAAAATACTATATTAACTAAGAGACCTACACTTTCCATAATCGCATAAGGCTTGCAAGTCGCAAAACATATTGACGAATGATTTTCTTCCAAAAAATGCCGAAGTTGGATTGGAAAAGTACTTGATCAATTGGGCCTAGTTAACCAAGATGTAGATTGATATTCCGTCTTCTGTTCAAGATTCTGAACTTTGAAGCCATTGAGTGGACATCTTAGTAGTCTTCGAAGCCCAAAATAATGACGACCAGAAAGGGACCAGAATGAAATTGTTTTCTAGGTTTCTTTGAGCCATAGAGTCCGTGTCTCATCGATTAAGCCCCCTTTTGGTGCTGGATTTTGTATGTAATGAAAATGACTATTGGGTGGTTTGGTTACTTTGCTTTCTGGTTACTTGGGGTTGCAAACTTGACCTACCGCCTTAGCCCCAGGAAGCAGTTCTGCTCTTCTGAAGATGAATTTATGTTAGCACAATGATTATGTGATGATTTCTTTGGTGTTCATTTAATTGATTGGCTCAATAGGCAATGCTGTTGATGCGATCATTTCCCTTGGCGCAAGTGTATGATGTAGATTACTTCCCATCAAACAGGCTATCTCTCCGTCTGTTGGGAATTTTTTGTTCAGCCCGCGCGAGCGGGGGGTTGGGGGGTGCTAAAGATTGTTTCTTTCTTGGGAACTAAAATCAATTAGTTAATTAGTGCTTTTACCATTCCATGGTGTAGTTATTGTCTTCGGTTCCTCTTGTTAGCATTTACTGATGGGCAATGTTATGACATTTTGGTGAGCTTGTTGGATCTTATAGTTTACCATGACTGGGACTAAACGTCTGGGGAATCTAGTTCTTTCAAACTCTTGTGATTGGTCTGTTAAGCATGCGTCTCTCTCCTTTTTACTAATTCATGGAGGATCTTTGCCTGAACAGCTACTGGAAGGTTTGCAGAGTTCTCTGGTTATTCCCAAAATGCCTGCTATGTCTCATGATATAGGTCAAAAAAACCAGAATAGAAGCTTTTCAGCCAGAGGTAATGCCTTTCTTCTGAGTTCTGAATTCTACAATTCTGTAATCATGAAGAAACATGTGTATTTGTTCATGCAGGAAGAAATGAAACTCACCAATGTTGTTTTAACAGGAAAATAAACGTCTGTGACTCACATTTGGCGGAGGTTTGATCAGCTATGGAAATCGTATGGGGTTTACTGATTCATTAGTGTAGTGGTGCTCTGTATATCATATATTTTACTCGTAGGGTGTAGGACTTGCTTACTAGATTAGCTGTAAAATCTGCTTTTTAGATGTTTATAATTATTTTAGCTCTTCTAGGAATGGAATCAACTCTTAGGCCCTTGCTCCAGTTGTTGTACATGTTTACCCTTCAGTATAGTTAGGCTTGAAAGTGGCCTACCTAAAGCATTTTGCTACTTGCTGAATAATCTCTCATGTAATTCTTGCTGTAAGGTTAGAATGTGGAAGCTTGGGATCTTTATGGTGTACATTTGCACTTCTAGTGATCAAAATAAATCATGTAGTACTATTTAGTATTCTGATCGAAGCCGAACAGTCGACCGTAACTGTCAGCGCTGCATGTACTATCACCGTCTTTTTCTCATTAACTAGGAGTGCTCAGCTGAGTTGAAAAACAGTAAACTGCTAAAATAGCAAGCAAGAGTTATTAAATAGACAAGCCCGAAGAGGTATATACACATTTCATAAGCCGTTGGTAAATCGGTAAAGGGTGTCCTGCCATTCCTGGTAAAACGGAAAATATAACAAGCAACTCCATATGTACACCGCCCAGCAGTTGTGCTTTACCAAAGAGTAGTCTTACTTGTGGCAGTGACCACTGTGCTGTTCGCTGACGTAACTATCTTAGATCTACAAGCTGACATTGGTGACCTTTGTCTACCCACCACCAAGTCAAAATAAGCCGCATAAACGATCATGAACAATTGGAGCTCACTTGTGATCAAGCTGATATGTACATCAATCTATCCGAAATTTAGTAGACCAATTCAGCAAGTTAATTTACCAATCCGTGGAGGCCCTGAGATTTACCCTCACCATATTGGGTCCCAATGCAGCCCTCATGATGAACAGACCAAAATATCAGAGTCTTGGTAAGAATTCATCTTCAATATCTCTGAGAGAACTAGACCTTCCGGCAACAGTTTTGTTGTCAGATCTAAGCCAGCTCTCACCCATGGAAATAGAATCACTATCTGCGTAGGTTCCGTTATTTGGCCGTCTTTTACATACGCAAGCAGCTGGAAATTCATGGAACTCGCCCCTTCCAGGCTTCATTTCATCTGGCTCTCCCATAAACCCTCGCTGAGCTGACTTGACCTTTCTGGTAAAAGTACCCCACTCCATTTTGTCTCGTTGCATAAATAAAGCACTTAGCCTCTTTGCATTTGGTTTGATGGTTCTTTTATGCCCCATATATCTCCTGTTTGGGGTAGACACAACAAGATTTTGAAAACAGCTAATTATCTGAAGTACATGTTAAGTGATCATAGTATCTTCAACTTTTGTCATCATAATAATATACAAAAACATTGCAAATATAACATGTTGCAGAGAACATACAAAATGAAAGGAAGATAGGAACAAGAACAACACAGAAATTAATGACCTCAAGCAGCAATATGATGATACAAAGGTACAATGAGATTTGCTAAAGACCCTAATCAGGTTATAACTTATAACATTTGAACAAAAAATCCTTGTGCTATTAAATTCATAACCTTCACTGTGTTCTAAGCATCCTTTACATTTATTCAGCTAGCAACCTTTAAGTTGAGAGATTTGAAGGACATGACCATGAGGAAAGAAGTATTTCTTAAACCTTACAACTTTACATGCCATTGATATTTTTTATCTATTCAAGTACTGGTCTAACTTCGTTTTTACCAACCAGCGGGGCAGCACATAACCTGTCATACCTCACGCAAATTATGCTGCACATTAACAACAAAATGCAGCCAAGTGACAAGGCCAAGGCTGCTAAGTGGATTTCCAAGGGGGAGAATAAAAGACCAGATTATCACTTAAAAGGCAATTGTTCTCACAGATGTTAATGATCTGAACTTAAAATCACACTAACTTTTTTGCCCTTCGATTAACCAAGCAAATTAACTACAATTCAGTCAAAGCTTCATTCATTTGTTTTTTCCCACCTCAGCAACTCACGGACCCAAAAATCTCCAGATTTTCAGTGTATTTTCACTATGTCAGGATAAGATTGGAGTCTTTACCTTCTACCTGCGAGTATTTTTGCCATATTTCCGTTGTTGTTTGTGACAAATACATCACTTTCATCACAAACGATGTAGTCGATGGCTGCAAGGCGAGAAGAGAAGGGCAGCAATGGTTTCAACTCATCACCAGCAAGCATCTCCTTTGTATAGAAATTCGGGAAAAGTTCTCTAAGAGGCTGTAGAGTCTTTTCCCCACCATAAATTTCACCAGATGCCACATAAAGGTATGTGTCATTCTTGAAACCGAGTGCTCGCAACATTATCCCAACTTCTTCAGGGGTAAGTGGACACTTCCCTCTTTTTCTCTCTTCAAGAGGGTTCAAGTCCTACAAAATCCACATCAAAAAAAAGAGAAAGACATGATAAATCTGTTTTTTTTTTTTATTCCTCAGATTACCCAACTGATTACATAGAGATTAAATGTAAATACAAAAAGAACAACACTCTAAGCTGAATTAAATGAAATTGCATCATTTATTGAGCACCATTGGGGCAACGATCCAGGTCCCAGAGATTAATTTGAAATCACAAATCTCCAACTCTCCAAGAGGTCGATTGTCATCCAATGAAGCACACCACAACAGTGAAGGGGAGGCAATTGAGCCAGAAAGAAAAGTTTGAAGTGGGGACATCTTTCAGGACGCTGAAACAGCTTTCTTTGGTCTCCTTGCTTTACTTTTTCTTTTTGGCGCGACAGTTTCCTTCCTTGTGAGTGCGTGCACACGCATGCGTAAGAGAGCAAAAGTAGTCTTTGACATTTTTATTTTTTTTGAGAATGTCTTTGACAAGGTTAGTTCACTATATTCAAACGGGCACTTCAGTAACTGTCAAAGAGCTGCTCTCTCTGCCCGGACTGCAAACAGCCTCAACATGTCAGATAACTTCTGGACACACTTTGGGCTGCCTTAAACTTTACATGGGTAGGTCAGCTCAGGCTAATTGTAATCACTAATCAGGTGGACTAGCATATTATGGTGAGCTCTTGCCAGGAGAAGTGCATAAATTTATTTTTCAAAAGAGCTAAGCCAGATTAGCATCATTACGGGTCACATATTAAAGTAATGATTGACAAAAAAGAAGATGTTTAATGGGAGCGTTTCTGCCTTCAGTTTAATATTGTTACAAAATAAGGAAGATGAAAAGAAAACTCAAGCAACCAAAAATAAAGCCATTAACACAACTCCAAGAGCAAGACCAAGCAGACACATTGAAAGAGCAGTCAGGACAACAATTCAATTTTCACCTGACTTAGACTTGTACACAGTAATTTAAGTATGCAGTTTAGGTTAATTTGAAATTCTACTGATTTGGATGTGCAAGTGTGATTCAACTACACGCACAGAAAAGTTCAACCTCACAGGATCTCAAAACTAGGTTGAGAAATGAGACTGTGATGCCCAACTATCCTAGCTTAAACCAAGGTAAGACAGGCAGAACAGCTGGAAAATATGTAAATGAACAGGGTAATAGCTTACAGGTAATGTATCCCATCGTTTCCGGATTTCACGAAGCTCATTTGTCTCTTTTTCACCCCCACCATAGTAGCAGCCAGAAAATGCCAACATATCAGGCTCAAACCTGTATCAGCTTTGCGTCAAAAGGGAAAAAGATAGAAATTTGTATGGTAGAAGTACTCACAAAGAAGTACATCAAGAGATCTACATGAATAAGTGGATAACAATTACCTATTATTTAAATTTAACAATGCACTACATAGAGCTTTACAACGTTAGGCAAGAGCAAATACCAATAATATCGTAGAAGCATCCAAAACAAGGAAAAATAAAAGAATAAAAATCATGAACTGCTCTGTAAGTAGTAGATAGCTATAACTGTTAGCAGTAGCCGATCTAACTTTCCATGTTCTGACACCATTAAAATTTTGAAAAAAATTATTGCTCCAGATATCAGGTAAATTTGACAGAGTTCCCTGTAGCAGGACTAGAAATTCATCAACTCTTAAATTTAGCCATATTTCACAGAAGATCAAAATAACTACCAGCCTCTCCTATAACAAGTTAAAACAGAATAATGAAAATCATTTTGCCCCTTCAGATAACATGAAATCAGACAGTATCACTGATTACTATCAGTAAACATACCTCAAGTGAACTGCAATATATCTCTTAGCCATTTGGCGCATTTTCATCACTACTTTTGAACCAAGTTTCTGTATAGGTTTGGTAAATTTTAATGCATGATAATTAACACGACAACGTAGCTTCTGAAGTTCTGGATCAAGGTCATTTGCTAGCCTGTAGTCAAATTTGTACAGTTGCATAACCTGAAAGAATTGGGACATGATTAAGCACCATCAAACAAAATTTGACATCATTTGACATGATTTAATCCATGCGGGTGAAACAAAGATAGGGTCAAAGATGCAATATGTTACTAGGAGGATCGGGGATGTCTATTCTCCATTGGTCCATAAAAAACAACACAGGAAAAGACGGGGAAAGAAGCTTTCTTACACGCCGTCTCAATAGTATTGGCAAGACCAACTCCATGTAATCATCAGGGGTAGATTTTCGAGGTACTCTCATGGTGTAAGGAGGCTTGTCCATTGATCTCATGACTTTTTCAGGAACACGTTTTACAACTTTGACATCCTTTGCAACGGACGATATGAACCAATCAACATCAAAAATGTCACCAAAATCACTGCATATAACAAATTATTCAAATAAGGAAGCAGCGCTATTGCACATCATTGAAAGACAAAAGGCAGCAGTTAAAAGTGTACCTCTCATCTTTCCAGAAGGAATGATGGTCCAATGAAGGGACAACCAAAGTAGCATTCAGTACCCGTGCCACCACCACAGCATCTGTTATCTGCAAAACCAATTCAACCATCAATCTCAAGTTCCAACAAACCAGGCATTTTTTTGAGAAAAGAATTAAGTTGAAGATAAAACATGTACAAAAATATTTCATCATTATATGATACAAAAAGAAGCGAAATTTTATTGCATACCCCCGTCCTTTGTTGGTTCAGACCTCCACTAGTTGCAATAAGCAGATAGCCATTTGAGAGTTTCTCGCGAACAGGAGCTACATTGAAGCAGAGAGCATTAATGGAAGGTATATATTGGAATCACTATTATTCATTGATTTGAATAAAACGAGGTGGGACAGTATAGAAGTGAGATTAAACAAGAACCAGCTGAACTCATAAAGGATTGAAGGCTCAACGTAAGCTGCTGCTACTAGAACGGGAAATATGAACTGTATTAGAGAGAAGAACAACATCCCTCAGTATTTCATGGCCAGTTCAACAGCAACAACATAGCCTTAACCCCAAAACTGATTGGGGTCGGCTAACATGGACCAAAATGGAATTCAAAGTAATACACTTGCACGCCTATGCACTCACTCACTCACTCTCCTCTCCTCTCTCTCTCTCTCTCTCACACACACCCAAAAAACCATGAATGCACACGCACACACACAAACACAAAAAAGCGCACACACTGCAAACACACACATACAAGCAACACACCACAAATACACACCATTAGATACAAACAAACAAACACACCCGCACACAAGCACACTACACACATGAGCCACAAGTCCTTTACTCACAGCCTTGGATGAAGAATAACGGTCAAAGAAACTTGCATTACAAAAGAATCAAAAAGCGAAAGATAGAGCAAGACAACACTCAAAGAAGCACAGGGGTTACTTCAAGCAATAGAATAACTGATGCCATCTTACTACAGAGTTATTCTGTACTACTGATCTTACACCTGATTAAACATAACTATAAAAACAAAGTTGTAAGATCTAGAAGAGAGCTGATGAGATATAAGTGAATGTTCTCCTACCTATCAAAATATCAAAAATAACTGCTAACCAAGCAGAGAAAGACACCGGTCCCCAACTTAAAGAGGACAAACTCTTACTATGCTATTGTTATAGGGGATAGAAACTGGGTACAAGAAAATACAACCCAAAAGGAATAAGGTTGTCGTTAACAAGTACATGAAAATATCCTAATGACACTTTGTCAAAGCATGCAATTAACAATCCAACAGAAGATACTATGCCCACGCAGAAACGAATGTCCCCACTTCAATCTACAGCACAAAAATAGTTCCAACAGATTTGTTCAATTGTCTTCAAGAATTCCAATCACACAGATTTCAAAATCAATAAAAATGTACTCTTGGAGTGTGCAATCATCAAGAAGATAAAAATATGTATTAGATGGCAGTCCTACCAAAAAAAAGACCAAAAAAAAGCAATTTGAGTGAGGTAATAGAATGAGAATTCAGAAGAAAGGAAAGGCAGGAGAGGGAGAGGAAGAAGCAATTACAGCGTAGAACAGTAGCTAGTATTGATTGAAGAAATGAAGACACTTGATACATGCTCCACGAGCCGATACATTTTCAAGAATAACAGGGCATATAATTCAGTGTAAGCAATGGCATCACTATCAGACAGCAACGACAGGAGTAAAAGTGTAAGCAATTTTTCACCTCGAAGCTCAAATACCAATGAGAACCTAATCCATAAAAGTGTAAACAGGAAGAATGTGAGACTTACAACGAAAATGTGGCCCTCTTCTACTGCATCCGTAGTAAGTATTTGTATACCTTGATTTCCATATGTTTATAGGTTCACGATAACCCCCAGCCTACAAGATGTGGAAAGCAATTACAAAAGAAAAACGCAGCCAACAATTTCAAGTTAGACTTTCTACCTTCTCTCTATCACAGATTCACAGCCTAGACATGTTTCCCAGCAATGTTGTTTCCCAGCTATGTATGATACTACTGACAACATACAATAACACTCAAATTTGGAAGTCATATCCAAGGAAGCACCCAAGCAGGGAACACAATGAAAGGGAAGACTTTCTAAATAAGGAAACAACAATGCTGCATACATTAATTCCTTAATTAATACTGAATAACGAAGTTCCCATAGAAAGCAACTAATAATAATAATAATAAGTAAAAAGAAGGGTGAAGAAGAGATATAATTGGCATACCCATTTAGGCTTGACAATG
Source organism: Pharnaceum exiguum (assembly GCA_900322385.1). Classification (NCBI taxonomy): domain Eukaryota; kingdom Viridiplantae; phylum Streptophyta; class Magnoliopsida; order Caryophyllales; family Molluginaceae; genus Pharnaceum; species Pharnaceum exiguum. The sequence goes on along the minus strand of ONZK01001739.1, from coordinate 4,072 downwards.
AGGCGCTGAGAGTAGTAATCAAGATAAGAGACAACATGGCCAGTGAACAAAGAGATCAAACCCAAAGCGAATAGCATAATCCCACAAAGGAAAGACCATGAAAAGGCCGCCCTCCTACTTGGAGATTGAGACTGAGACTGAGACTGAGAGTGAGGTGATGATCTCTTCCAGCAACTCATACTACTACTACTACTAATAATGTGCTGCTGCTTTTGGGCCTTCACTTTCACTTTATCACCACCATCATCATCACCATCATCATCAATAATAACATTATTATTTTGATTGTCAATCCCATTCATGGTGCCCTCCACCACCACTCCCATTGTTTCTAATACTTTCTCTCTCTTCCCCACAATCGCATAATAATCCCAACAAAAAGGAAAGTTCGATTCTTGGGTACTCTTTTAGAACCCCAAAAGGGGAACTGGGTTGGCACTGAAATTCTAGAGGTTTTAGAGGCTTACCCAGTTGGGTTCATAACTTTAGATTTGGACATCTGGGTTTGAATTTAATTTTGGTGATCTGTAGAGAGTGAGGAGGTGTTGACTGTAGATGGTGAGAGAGAAGGGAGTGCTCGCTCGCATTTAAGTGAAACGCAGTGACTGACAGTGAATGAGTGAGTGACTGAGTGAAACAGCTTTCCTTTTCCCCTTATTATATTTTAATATAATATAATGCAGGGTTTTGGATTTGACAAGTATCAGTAGGCAGGCAGTAGCAGGCGACTAGGCGAGTTTAGCACTAATTTCTTATTGATTAATCGACTTACCGTTAATGGTGGAAGATCGGGGCTTTTTTTTTTTTTGGAGTTCAATTGCTCAATCATTTTCAAGTGGTGCAAATTTTACCCATTTGGTTCCGAACTACCAACTTACTAGAGATGCACAAGCTGCTCTAGAATAGAATTTTGGGTCACTGAACCTGCATTAGGCTCAAATTCGCTAAAAAAGAGTAGATTTGGGGCAAAAAGAATAGATTTGACTTATGATTTCGCTATTTGTGGTGTTTGGTTAATAGCATATTAGTTTTCCAAAATACTCTTTCAATATGTTCTTGATAATCAACAAGTCTTTGGTACACCGGGTGTACACGTAGACCGGGTGGATTTATAACTAATAATAAAAGAACTAACTAATGACATTAAAAATGTGACTAATGATATCTATTATAATGCTTTGTAAAAAACACTCGGTATATGTGTACACCCGGTGTACCTAAAAATTGGAGATTGAATATAACATTTTGAAATAGTAGACTAATATTGTGATATTAAAAATGGACTTAGGACTTGTGATTTGTGAGACTAATTCTCCAATTAGGTGTTGTGCTCTTGTGCTTCGGTCTGCTAATTGTATTGTGATATTATCACATAAATGCCTTCATGCCTCTGCGGTCTATTGGGCATTGACTGGGCCTCACTGTCACTCATATGGAGTATAAGTTTGTGTTACGGGATATTGTACATAGACTATATATCGGGCCACTTCTCCTAATACTAGCTTGGAACCTATTTTTTCGCAGATCAATTAATTTGGTCTATGTAAATTGTGGATAAAGGCAATTCTTAATCAATAAGGTTTACATAAGGCTCTTAGTAAGAAACTTGATGGTATGATCGAAGAGAAATGCGAAGAGTTAAATTTAAAGGCTTTGTCTTTGATATAGTTGTATCTAAATTTAATATATATAGTATCAGAGCGGGCCTTTGGCATGTATTGTTGTTGTTCCCGTTATGAAGGCAATATCCTTGAATTGAAAAGCAATTCCCAATTTATTTATTTAGAAAATTATTTTTTTTTGATGGCAAGGTCCCCGAAGGAACATTAAATTGGATTACTCGAATTTAGAAAATCATTACACGCCAGGTCAACTATCTCACCAGGCATAGTGTCGTCCTCCATCCAAATACGATCCTCAAAATCGTATGGTTGGAGCTTAACTAAACTATCAGCTACTTTATTTGCTTCCCTAGGAATGTAAGAAAAAGAAATAAAATCAAAAAACGACGACCAAAGTAAAATCTCTTCTACGACAAAACCAACTGTGGACCGAACTATCGTCTTGGCCTTAATCCGAGCGACTAATGTTGAGTTGTCGCTCTCTACTTCAAGCCTTCTGTATCCCGAATCCCATGCTATCTTCAAACCGAATAGTAGAGCTTGGGCTTCCTGTATTTCAACATTGAACGGACCTTGTGCTTGATGAACGGCCATGGCCACAATATCACCCTCGAAGTCACGTACAACGCCACCCCAGCCGAAGCCCCAGTCGCCCAAAGCCCCTGCATCGGTGTTCAACTTCCAATTACCCGACAAAGGAGGTCGCCAATCATGCCTAGGTGGAGGCGGACATGGGTAGCTCGCTCAGTAGCTTTACGATAGGCTGTGATAAAAGACGTACAGGGGCTAATGGTTTTAACCACTTTTGACCCATCTCCATGAATGATGCTACACCTTGAATTCCATATGGACC
>ONZK01001738.1:3602-20288 GCA_900322385.1 Pharnaceum exiguum | reverse complement strand
TATATATATATATATTAGTAAGTGAGGTTATTTATTACTTATCAGCAAGTCTTTGGTATAGTGGGTGGATCTATGACTAATAAAGACATGACTGATTAGTGATGTTAAAAATGTGACTAATGATATATGTTCTAATGCTTTGGAAAAATACGGTGTAGCTAAGAATTGGTGGTTACTTATTTTCTTTATAAAACCGGTCAAAACCGGGTAAGAACCGGCTGGTCTGCCCGATTTTGACCAACCCTTAAATCCCGCTGTTTGAAAACGGCCAGACCACCGGTTCCCGGTTAAACCGGCCGAACCGGCCGGCCCGGTTTTCAAAACACTGATTTTTAGTAGTAACCGCAGGTGAAGTTATGTGATGTTAGTATTCAAATGAATAGAGAAAACCAAGTTGACGGATACATATCCAGCATTGTGTTTTTTTAACTCTGAAAACCAAGTGACGGATACATATCGAGTATTAGGACGAACGTAGTTTGGGTCCGGCTATTACAATGACATATATATATACTTAATTCCAAAGGATGAACATGTGCTATACGCCTATACTACATTAGTATTAGGACGGAAGTAATACAATCTTAATATTTTTGGGTCCGACGATTGAGAGCTTGCGATGGCTGGCACTTCCTAGATTGATTGCTGTGGGGAGGCTAGTCACATTCTATGAATTCTATTTGTGGAAGCTAAAGTATACATTTAACCAGCAAATGGTAAAAACAGTTATGTCAGCGAAAGAATACAAATTCTGATAGAGTACTTTGAAAAAGATTTGTATTTATGATATAACGATTTGTTACTGCGGCCATTTGCTATGCATCATAACTTCATATGTAATCAATGGTACGGTCACTTAAGCTGATCAGTAATCTGTGATCACAATTCTCAAAGTAGGAAAGGTAGGTACTGATTTATGTGAATATCCTGTGCTATTTATTACAAGCTGAAATGAAGCGCAGGACCACAGTAGGAAAATACAAATGAGCAGTGCACTTGAGCCGAAAAACGAATTTGTTCAAGTGTTAGGGAGCACACCTTCAATTGGGGTTTCGATTCTTAACTAATGAAATAATTGCACTTCAGCTTATGCCACCAGTTTAATTACCCTCCAGCATACCATACATTGGAGAAGTTTTGTAAAGATAGAGCAGTAATTGCGTGAACATAAGAGGTATCTATCAATTGATGTATGGTGAAACAGAATAGGCTCATAAGATTTGTAAAACGTAATGGAACCACAGTATGAGTTGTACAAAGTTTTTTCATCCGAACGTCAAGTGATCAGCAGAACAGATGGTCTTCAGGTCATATTGTATGAAGAGTGTTACTCTGGAAGCTAAGCAAAGTTATAAAATAGTGGAAACAAAAACAGAGGCGGATGGTCTGTGTTTTATTTCGTCAGCAAATTACGAGGTTTTACCGTTGCTAATTATTCCCGCTTCTTCAAATATCTGTGTTGTTCACTTAGCATGTTGCAAAGCCGTGAACTGTGTGAAAGACGAGATTGTTTGTTAGCACCTTCCTTTGGGTGGTCAATGTACCTGAATTTGTCAAATGTTTTGGATAGACAAAGTACAAATTAGGATTCCTAGGTAGATACACCCGATTGCTGGAGTTCAGATTCATTGAAAACTTGGAGATCTTCCCATGTCAGATTTCAGACTTGACAGGGCATCTGATCATGAGCCCATTAAAAACTGTAGTTTTCTAGAATTGATTTTATTCTTACAGTCTCAACTGTGAAATTGCGCATAAGCCCATGCTCCTCTCTATTAGAATCTATATGATGGAAGCACAAAAGAATGGTGAGAATTTGTGCTGAAGTTCATGTTACAAGCATTACCAAAAATGAAAGGAAAACGAAAAAAACTAACAAGCAAGCCTTCGACAGTTCGACTCCATTACTTCAAAACTTCGGTGTAAATTTCAAACTGAAGGCTAAAACAGCAATTAATTCCACTTGTTACCAAAACTGTGACAAAGCCAACAAGAAGATAATAGGAAACCGGAGGGAGTAATTATATCAGGGAAATAATTTTAGAACAGTACCACAGCAAAGTCATCCAAACCCAAACAATTAATGGACCAGTATAAAGACTACTTCTAAAACAGCACATCTTATGTCCTAGCTTTGGAATTACAGCACCGGACCGGACCGTCAGAGTGATAACCAGACCGGATTGTCTCGAGCTCATGTTGTGAAAAGGAGATATACAAGCCCCTTTAGATATTCAACAATTTCCGACCCACCAAGCTTTGAGCTCCCATAAACTCGGTCAACAAAGGTTATTGGAACCTGTGGGCAGGTACGAACCAAAGCAAACAAGTTACCTCATTATGAAGGGACATGTTTAAGCACATCAGTACAATCTGAAAAGCAGATGTCCAACTCAGAAAGTTTGCAAGTAGTCCTATATATACTGCTTCCTACTAACAAGATGAGTAAAAAGAAACTACACTTCAAGCTAGTTCTCAAGGGCTTATTCCAGTTCAGCTCAGTCCACAAGAACAGACCCTTACTCGCAACACAGCAGGAAACAATACGGTGATTGAAATGAGCTCTTAAACAGAAAGGATTCAAAAAAGAAAACAAACATAAGGGCAGCATCGACGATAAACATTTCATGTCAACTACTTACTTTTCATAATTTCATCACAACAAGTGACAGCAATTATGCCGTAGAGGGGATCTCGGGTTGTATCGACCCAAAACCTTTCTAATAAATTTAAGAAGTCCAAACTCTTCATGTTAAACTTGCAAAAGTTGTGGAAGTTCAAATTGTCAGACAAATTCCATTCTAAAACTGCGACACCAGCACATGGGACTATCAAAAGAAGAGAACTAGCCCAGAGGAGCATCCGTAGATCAAGTCTAACAACAGCTTACAAATCACGAGGAACTCGTAACAGCATTTGTAAATATTAGTACCTATCAAGCCAACCTATATTTGTAATACAAATATGCAATTCTGAATTTCGCTTTGGGAAAAAAGGAACAAGAACCAAAAAGCTTTGATTGAAAGGAGCTACCTCTTCGATGTGGTGCCCTTTTCTTGATGCTCTGACAATCATTTCCATTTGAAACACATAACCTTTACTGACACAGGAGTTGATGAGATCTTCAAGAACAGATTTCCTGTAAAGCCTATTTAAAAAATGGATACCTGTTAATAAACAGCACAACCCAACAGAAACATATATTGCAAAAATCTATCTTCCTCAAAGAAGACTGAGGGTTCAATCCATGTTCTGTAAAAGGTTCGCATCTATTCCATCATTGAAGATATGATGGTTACTAACAAAATTCTTTTGAACCAAAAATAAATAAATTCTTTGGCCAGGGTGGAAAAGGAAAGAGAGGCAGGAATTTAGTACCTGAAAGATCCAGTCAAGTCTGAAACTCCAGGCCAAAGAAAAGTTTGAGCAAGTACATTTGCTCCCCTACTCGTAAGCTTGCGCATAAGATTCCACCCATGCACACCACCTCCTCTCACATAACGAGTACCAGTAACTATATTTGCTCCAGTCTCCATCTGTTTCCTTAAAAGTAAAGAAGGCTTTAGACATGATGAATCTTGATTGCGAAAAGGTCAATTTACTGGAATTGGCAATTAATTGCAAATGGGGTTTACTCACTTGATGAAGCTTGGCAAGTATTTTGGCTGCAAAACAAGACAGAAACAATCAGACGCCTTAAAGCTCTAACATGGAACACTAGTATTGTATGACCTAACCACACCACTCCCACTCCCCTACAAGTTAATCCAAACAAGAATGGGTCACATCACAGAGATAGTTACTTTCTCAAATGTTCAATTATTTGAATTTTGTTGTTCATTTTTCCTCTCAAATTCTATTTTCCCCTACTTTTCTTCATAGCTTTAGCCTTAAATAGTCCATTTAGAGTCAGCAGGAAGAACCAAATAGGATCAGACATTCAGACCATACAAGCATCCTAAATTTGCTCCATGCAAGGAGATGTGAGTAAACAAAAAACTTATATGTCTCAAAATATAAAAAAAAACTCATCTTACAACTTAAGTGCATTGTCTACCATTTGGAACTCATTCAATAATTCAGAAACCTAGTACCCAGACCTACAATATAAACAGACAACAAGTATAACTATTGAATGATGCTAGCACATATATGTAATTCATATGTCAAAACCAAAATGACGAAATGCCAATAGAGACAACATCACAAGATATAATCATCCTAATTTGATCAGAATAAAACTTCAAAACAATAAACATAGTAGGGTGTACTGTACTCACATGATGAGAGAGATCAGCATCCATAATCACAACAAAGTTACCAGACGCATGTTTCAATCCATGAGCATAAGCAGTTCCTGCGACAAAATCGCCATCAATCAGGCTTCCTTTCACATATCAAAAGCAATAACCATAATCACACAAAAACTTACCTAACCCAAGCTTCTTGGGCCTAGCTCTCAGCAGCTGAAAGAGGAAAAACAGGCATTATGAGGCCATCAATCAACCAAACAACTCCTCAACAACATTATCCGAAACCAATTGATTCTACAACTTACAATACGATCTTCTCCGTAAACCTGTTGTAACTGTTTGACAATATCTTGAGTACCATCTGGACTTCCATCATCCACCACTATCACTTCAAAATCAACATCCCTACATATATGCATTTTTTGCACCCATCACATCCTTGGCTGTTTTTTCAGTCTATATACTCCTAATTATGCAAAATTAATTGCAAACCCACTTTCCAATTCCTATAACTTCAAGATCAAATTTTTATTACAACAACAGCTAATATGTATTTCATAGCTAATTTAATTACAGTCAGAAACAATACAGCTGGGCAATATAATTGAAATTCATGAGTTACCCAGAAATCTATTATGATCATCTCACTCAAAGATCAAATCTTTTTTTCATAGGAACATCAAAGATCACAATTGGGTAGGGTCCCATAAACGAAAACTAATATTAAAAAAAAAAAGTCCAAAAGGGGGAAGAAAATTGAAATAAAGAAAAGGGGTGCCTCGTACCTGAGATGTTTGAAGATGAGGTAGACAATGAGAGCAATGTTAAGACGCTCGTTGTAAGTGGGTACTATTATACTGTACTTGTTCTTCTCTTTCCCATCCATCTCCTCTTTTTTCTTTTATTTTTCTTTCCTAATTGTAAGAATCTGAGAGAGAGAGAATTGAGTTCCGATGCCAATGCCAGACGGGGGAGAATTAGCGATTATGTCAGGGGTAGTTTTGGTAATGTGAGAAGGAGTTTGAGGGTGTGTGATTTCAGAGGGTGTAAATAGCAGCAGCCGATTGCAATTATTTTTTCTTTTTTCAATTTTGTAAGCATATCCCTAATTTTTACACAAAAAATTGGGTGAACCCGTTTTATATATGAGACTAGATATTAATGAACCCTCGACTACTATATAACTAGTGCAGTTCCCGTGCGATGCACGAAATTGGAAAATAAATGGTAATGTAAATATAACCATTTCACAAATCGCTAATCTATTGGTGGTCTAAGACTTCTAGGTATTCTTCCCAAACTCGATTTATTTTGTGTTTGTAGGATATGCTACTGCTTTATTTACTTAGCGAAGAATCAGCAAGTCTTTGCTACATCTGGTGTACCATACACCGGGTGGACTTATGACTAATAACAAAGAGATTGACTAATGACATTAAAATTTTGACTAATGGTATATGTTGTAATATTTGGAAAAAAAAAACATCTTGTGTACGTGTACACCCGGTGTAACTAAGAATTGGAGATATTTGATTGAGATTGTTTGTAGGATATGCATTTTTTTACCATAGTGCTTTATTTTCTGTTTGATAGTAGGATATATGATTCTCTAAGGGTGTGTTTTGATCGTTTACAACAAACTGAACTGAAAGTGATCCAAACTAAAAAAAAAACTAAATTAATTTGAAAAAAAAAACTGAAAACGTACACCGGGTCATTTTTTCATAGCATTATAACAAATACCATTAGTCATACTTTTAATGTCATCAATCAGTCCCTTTATTATTAGGAATAAATCCACCCGGTATATCTAAGGCTATATTTTGTTCGTTGGTAGTACTGCAGTTCAGTTTTTTTCTGTTCTGTTCAACATCTTTCAGTTTTTTTCATCTTTCACTTTTTTTCAGTTCATTTCAGTTTTAGTTATAATTATAACTGTCTTCAGTTTTTTTCAATTCAGTTCAGCATCTTTCAGTTTTTTCCACTTCAGTTTAAGTTAATATCATTCCAACCGACCAAAACACACCCTAAGACTTGCTGATCTGAAATACCCAAAAAGAACATAACGTTAAATCCCTAACTTTTATTTTTAAAACCACTAAGTCATCAACTTAAATCATCACATCAAAAATTCTCACCCAAATTCTCAAAAGTACGAAGACTAAGAAAAAAGATGCCCAAAAGTACAAAACGTATGCTATGTTGGTTTAGTTCATTGTTTTTTCTTTTTCAATTGCCTATTTTCTTTTTGACGTGTATATTACAATATTATTGTCTTTTTTCTTCACCAAATATGTTAACAAATATTTTCCTATAGCAAAGATTTTATTACAATATGCATTATAAATATGGTAGAGATTTTATTTGCTTTCCAATTATACAGGAGTTGTAATTCTTGAAAAGAAAATTATTCCAAAATTAATGAAAATAGTCTCTATTTAAAATAAAAAATATTAATTATTCTAAATTCAGTCAATGTTTGTTGGATTTCTTTTTTTATCTGCTTTCCTTTTTAACGTTTTCGAAAGACTTTTTTTTTTGAAAAGAAAACATAAATTTAATTTATGGCAATTTTCATAGTTAAACTGGAGTTTCCAGCCAACCCGAAACTTCCACCTAAGCATAATCCGGATTATAAAAGGTAGGGCTCATCTCTCTTCATAGCCTCTCTTAGTATATAATATATAGATGACCCATCGGCTACACTAATGACACCTATTATCCAGTCTCGATCATCTATAAAGCGGGTTCACACAAATTTTTCTATAATTTTTATTTATACCCTTCTTCTCTTTTACTTTTTCTGCAGTATATTTATGTGATGATTCAGTATACTCACTTTATACATGAGATATGATAACAATGAATAAAGATGGATCACGAACTTTCATTAGCGATCCCCTATTAGTAATCAGTAATCTAGTTCTAATCTGAGTGTACATATGAAATGTGTGGATACAAAAATTTATGTATACGGACCTAAGGACTAAGGTTAAAAACCGAGCTAATTAAGTGTTAAGCCATGGCTATTTGCCTAATTTGGCCTGAATTGGGAGTATAATGCAAGCTAAGGAGTGGCTATAGCTAGACCACTTTTAGCCAATGTTTTCTCTTCTTTCTTTGCTCATCACAACAAAAACAAAAGTTACATCTCATTATAAGTGATGATGAATTGATGAACTTATAAGTGAGCGCGGATAATACAGAGACTAATTGCCGGGACTTTAGACAGCCACACAGCTGAAAGACATACGTACACTACATCATATCGTAGTATCATACAACTATACAAGTATCAGCAAGAAAGCCACTGGCTTTAAATCAATCAAAAATATATAAAAAAGAAGCTACTAGCCTTGGGGTGAAAAACAGTCTACTGCGTGTATAATGCTAGTACTAATGTGTGTGTTGTTAAGCTAGGTAGCTAGATGAATTGCGATCTTTCTCCGATGACTTGTTACGAATTGTCGCTTGCTGTAGTTGGATCATTAATGGAGATAGCTGCCACATTAGACAAAACTTAAGAAGGTTCAAAATTGGGAGGAATCAAGCCAAGAGAGGCTTCTCTATTTCGTACTCGTACTCACTTTCCATATTTGCTCCGCTTGGGATTGCAAATCCTTCTTTTCCTTTCGCCCAAAGCACGAAATACAAACCGGTGAACATAATGCCCATACCAGATAGACTGCAGGAAGGGTAAAAAATCGAGTAAGCTGGGGCCTTGATAATAACATGAGTATGCACAAATTAAAAGCCTTGTATTACTAAAGCAGTAGTGCAAGCTTAATTATGACCTTCCAAGGCTGATGGTGTCTCCAAAGGAGATTGCGGATAGGATAACCGAAATGACCGTCGAAATGGGGTTGAACATGGATACAAGAACCGGTCCTCTCTTCTTCATTGCCCATCCATTGAAGCTAACACAAGCACCACTAATAGTTCCCGCCTATGTATATATGCATCCAGCAATAATATTAATTTTTTTTGGGTCATATAAAAGGATAACTAAATCTGGAGAACAAGGGTCAATAGTACATTGTTGCATTGTGGGATCAATTCCTTACCAAGAATGAGTATCCAATCAAGTCTCGTAAGCCTATTATTGGCCAGCTACTATTGAGGTGGTGATCTTGTGCAAGCTGGATAAGCAATGTTATAATTACACCAATCAAGGATGTTGCTGCACAAAGACTCATTGGTGCTGGAAAGTCGCATAAGGTATGAGCCTGCAGAGATAACAGACACAGCCTACTTGAGCTAGCACATAGAGATTATACATGGAAATATGGAATTAGTCACCTTAATACCTGAAGGACAACATTGCTCGAAAGTACTAAAACTGCAGCCATGAGGTATAAACAACCTATTAGCCTTTCCCTGTCGATGATTGCGTAAGGTAACCATGGATCAATAATGGGAGCCGAGGAGTCAAGTGGGGGTACTGGGTTGGCTCCCTGCATAACGCTCATCGTGATGGCACCAACTACACATATTGCTGTGCCCACTAACTTCACTCTGCTATATACACAATTAAGCTTGACTTGCTCCAATCTGCATTCATGGCAAACGCAATTTTGATTTTTCTTCCTTAATTTAATCGCCTATTTGTAATACTACTGAAATCAGAAACCTGTAGAGTTGTGATCGCTTGTCTAATTGATTTGTTTGATATATATATGGACACGAATAAAATGTACTAGCTAGCTAACTACTCGTAGTAAACAACATTCGGATCAAAAGTTATAGCAAGGGTAGTTTTGATTATGTGGTACCTGAAAGCCCAGGCTATGAGAAAAATGAGGCCTGGAGCGAGATTTGGCATGGCAGTGGCCATAGCAGGGGAAGTTAGCTTTATCCCTCGGAGTAATAGTGATTGAAATAATGTCACCCTGTACAAACAAATGTCCCGACCGACATATTAGCTTCAAGCCTTCAATTGTTAACAAATTCATCATGCACCAAAACCGGGGGGAAAATAAAAACTTGATGTCTTCCATTTTCTTTATCTATACACATCCAGTAATTGAAAAGAAAAGGTTTTCATTCTCACCCGCTGAAGGATATCAAAACAAGTTGAATAAACAGCTTCATGGTGAATTTTTTAGGCCATTTTTTCCTGCAAACAGAAGGATTTACGTAATTACACAAACCGAATTCAAAAGCAAAACGATTGTGATGGCTTTTACCCTTTATAAGTAGGTAAAGGCCAGAACACATTATATATAGGAATTAAAAGAGAACAAATGAAAGCAAATGGATTGAAAAGAGAGGAAACCTTTCGAAGAGGAGGCATATAGGAGAGAGCACAAGAAAAGTGGCAAAGGTAGAGAAGATGATGAGGGACATAGAACTGAGACCCAAGGACAATAGGTAGCTTAAAAGAATCGCATTTCCCGCATATACAAATTGCACAGCTATCAACCCGCCTACGATCAACACATTTTCTACCATGACCTTCTTCTCAAACCAATACATTGTTATGGAAGTAAAAGTAAAAGCTCGATGATTTTCTCCTCCTTGGTGTAACAATAATTTCAAAAGGATAGATAACAGACGTCCCCCTTGCCCGTTTTACAAACCTCTTCTGTCGATTTTATTGTTCTTTTTTAATTTTGTTGTTGGTTTAGTTTAATTTGCATGTAGGAGTTTTGTATTCGATCGTTGAAAGGGCGTTGTTCTCTTTCGGTGGGCAAGGAATTAGAAGTGAGTTCTCTCAATTACAACGGTCTCTTATTCTTATCTAACAGTCCTCAAAATTAAAGGAACTGGTAAGAGAGGTACGTACCTTCCGTTCTCTCTTCCACCCTTTTTTCTTTGTTTGAATTGATTCGATTTATTATCGATAAAAAGAAAACAAAAGTTTTCAGACGCTATGTGTGCTAACATTATGTCTACCGTTGTTTGATTTTCTTGTGTTTGAAAGACATAATAATTCAAAAAGAGGAAAAGTGAGCTGTGCATCGGTTTATGAATAGCTGCTAGATTTGAGGGGGTCTCTCCCTTGTGTTATTAGCGTTTTTTACCGCGAAAATTGTGCTGGCTCCAATTCACCCCAGTAATTATTGTGCCGAATCTATTGTGTCGTTATGTGGTCATGATCATGGCGAAATTATCCTCCTCCTCCTAATATAATTTTAGTGAGACTTGAACCCTGATCTACGTGGGAGGGGAGAGTGCGTGTTCGTATTCATTTACTCGTATTTCAGTTATTTTTCCCATTGTTAAAACAAAAAGCTTCTTTCCGATTAGAAACGGTGTTTAATTTGGTTAAAACATTTATTTTCAAGAAACAAAGAAAACAGAGAAAAAAAAAAGGGCTAATTATCTCGCAGGAATTACTTCGGAGAAATTACTTGAAATAACATGGATTATTCCAAACAATTTTGTTTTTAATAATACTAGAGTATATAAGTCGTAGAACCTTATCTAATCCTTCAAATAAAAATTGAGCTGCCGTTGCACAATAAGTTGGCGGTATTCACCTTGGCCTACCTGTTCTAAATTTCTTACCATTCTGCCTGTTATTCGGCTATTTTGATCTGCATCGTTTGTTTGTTTTCGATGATTACACGGGCGTCGGTAGACAGTAGCCTGAAAACTAACAATAAAATGAAGGGAGAACGAGCTAAAAAAAAACAATTCCACTATCAGGAACACGCGACGCTTGCTGCGAACTATTCCAGTCATCAGGGCATCCTAGCTGCGGATAAGTCTGGGCCAAGCCACCCCCATAGCATCTCCATCTGTGGGCATCTTTAGACAGACGGAGTCACGGAAGTGAGGCCAATGTGAAAGTGTGAAACTCGCAGAGAAGCTCGGCCCCTTGTAGATACTAAGTACTAACAAGCGCTAACGTACTGATTCATCATCAGCAACAACAACAAAAAAGAACCAACTGATAAGCATTTCTTATCTACAGAAGTCAACTGGCACTTCTTAATTCTAGTTTTGGGCTGACGTTCAGTGGTCAACAGGATCTCATAGTACCTCTGAAAACGGACAGCTTTCTAGTGCTCCAAATAATTGCTTGAAATTCAATAAACATGAAGTTGTTGAATGGCAATGAAATGAAAGGAGCCACCCAAAACAGAGGCCTTGATTTGTAATGTATCCACTAAATTAATTAGATCACACATTTCACCATAACTTGCGATGTTGAAAGACTACCACCACTCCGGAAAGCTCCTCCTTTGACAACAAATTCTCTTTTTTCTTTTCGGAAGGGTGGGTAGCACAATTCAACCTTCAACCCGGCTACATCCAGCCTCTTTCATCACCCCTTTGTCTCTCATCTCCCTCCAAACTTCAGTTGCATCCATCCAGTTCCCATGACCCTTGTTTACATTCGACAAAATCACATACCCAAACTCATCATTCTTCTCCAATTCTGTCAACTTTGCAGCTGCAACTTTGGCAACCTCTAAGTTTCCGCAATCTCCACACGCACCAAGCAATGCCCTCCAAACTGATTTGCAAGCTCCAAATCCTAAATCATGTATCATCTTCTCTGCTCTGCAAACCTCGCCGTGGTGTCCCATTAGCCTAACCATAGATGCTACGTGCTCTTGTCTTGGTTTGATTTGATAGTCGTCCATCATGGATGCAAAATACTCATACGCCCTCTCCAGTGGCATCTTATTATGCGAACAGGCTGCCAACAGATTAACAAAGGTTATATCATCGGGTCTCAGACCCTTCACCCCTTTGAGCCTCTCAAAGTATTCTATCACCTTGTGTGATTCTCCATTGTGGGCAAGGCCCGAGATCATGGTCGACCACGAAACAACATTCTTGTGAGGCATCGAATGGAACATAATCTCAGCTTCTTTGACCTGGCCGCATTTTGAGTACATGTCAATGAGGGCAGTCCCAATGATCGTCGAAGCAACCAGCCCTTGTTTCATGACGCAACAGTGGAGTAAAGATCCCCAAGATAAAGCTGAAACACTGGCAACTCCGCATAAGAGGCTCGAAAATGTGAATTCATCCTTGACAATTCCCCGAGCATGCATCTGAGCGAAGAATTCCAGAGCTTCTAGAGGCCTGTTTCGGAGCACATAACCCGATATAATCGCATTCCATGAAGACGAATTGGGGTCAGGCATGCTCCTCAGAATCTCAATAGCCTTTCCAATGTCACCATACTGAGCCATGCCGGCGATCAGCTCATTGTAGGAGATAGTATTGGGGTGAGGCATCTGCGAGAAATAGGCAAGTGCCTGTTCAAGTCTCCGGTTTCGGACAAACGCTGCAATGATGGAATTCCACGAAATTACACCCCTCTCAACCATGCCATCAAACACACGCACAGCCTCTTCCGGTGAGCCGCACTTGCCATACATGTCAATCAAACCGTTCCCAAGAACGACACTTTCGGCCATCCCAAACACAAAAACCCGTGCGTGTATCGACGCCCCAAACCGCAGCAGGCTTAACCGCCCGCACGCAGCTAACGCGATGCTAAACGAGTGCTCATTAGGGCGAAGGTCTTCCGAACCCTTACAGAGCTCAAGGAAGAGGGAAATCGCCTTCAAGGGCTTGCCAGAATGCAAGTGCCCAGAGATGACGGTGTTCCAGGTGACGACATTGGGGTGGGGCATTTCGTCGAACAGTTTCTCGGCAGCATCGAGTGAGACCAGCTTGGCGTAGAAGCCAACCAATGCCGTGCATACATAGACATTTGAGGATGCATACCAAGATCGTACAACGTGAGAATGCAGCTGTTGCCCGTACGAAATGTGGCCATGACGGGTACAATTGTGAATCATACGAACCAACGCGCGCCCATCTCGTTCAAATGTCGCAGTGCCAGGCTCAGAGATCACTGAAGAGATTATTACGTCGTCATTGTGACTCCTGTTATGACACTTGCGTATACATTGAATTATTAGAGGAAAAAGGTTATGTGGTTTGTTATAGTAGTAGTATTGAACAGTAGTTTTGAGAGCGGTGTTGAGCGTTGTTTGCATCTGGTGACGGTGACGGTGACGGTGACTGTGACTGTGACTGTGACTGTGACTGTGATAGTTCGCGACTTGATAATTATTATTACAGTATTAATTTATTTGGAGGGCCTTGGGCTATAGATGACTCAACACCTTCGCAAGTACTCCTCTTTTCTTATGGATCACTTTAGCACAAGTTTTTAGGAGCCCCAAAAGTGAGGGTAAATTACCATATTGTCTTTATTGGGTATATAAAATATTGGATGAGGGGTAGGTAGTGGGCAATTAAAAAATAGCCAGTGTGAGGGGATGTGAGAGAGGGGTAGGGAGGTCATTTCACGCATAGTCCGGCCCAAATAAGAAAATTTATAAGTTAAATAAAAATCATCCCAAAGTAGAAATCCATAGAAAAAGAGAAAATCAGAGGGAGTACTTGTCATTTTTTACTCAAATTTTATCAACTTCTTCCACGAGTATGGAAAAAAGATGATAAAATTAGCTATAGTCAATAAAATTTGTCATTAAACTATAATCCTTTAAAACAAATTTATATATGTATAAAAGAGAAGTTGAAAGGGAGAAAATATTAGCAATTTAGCACATCCCCTCTAGTAAGGAAAATAATAGTTGTATTTCTTTGTTTGGCTTGGCGTGTCTAGGTGTTAAAAAAACAAGAAAATTTGGATACCCAAGGTATATCATAATTTATGTTTGGATGCCTGTGGTATTCAATATATTTTTTTAGGGTATTTGAGTTTTTTTTTTTGAAGTGACTCGGCATCATTGATCACTTACTTAACTGCTCTTTCGGGATTCTCTTCAGGCAAAATTGCTGATAATAATCCTTGTGTCGATTATCCCACATTAATCCCTACTTTGAAAATTAGTGGTAATAATCCATACTTTAGCATTTGTGTTCGAAATAGTTTAATTCATGATTTCAACAAATTTTTTGAAAAAATTTACCCGACACATGAAACCATTTATTTTCATTTGGCTAGAATATTCACCAATTTCAGCTGATATATGCATAGCCAAAGGCTACAAATTACATTTTATGACATTTTATTCATTAAACTATTACGGAACACAAGTGTTCAAGTATGGATTATTTGCAAAAAAAAGTTTAAAATACAGATTATTATGGGATAATTAGTAATTTTGCCTTCTCTTTTAAGTATGACATCCTTAGCTTGTTTTTTAATACGTATTCTGTTGGACACTTTTTGTAATACCCCGAATATTTTATAGTATTTAGATATATATATATATATTTGGGTATTTTAAATTGATTTTTTGGGATTGGAAAAAAAAAAAAGTAGTGAAATGGCTGTGTGATTTTTATTGGACCGAACTAAGCCTGACTCTCCATTGGATCGAATGACCGACTGTCTCCCTTCATCTATATCAACAGACACCCATAACTATCTTCATTTTATTACCAGCTCCTTCATTCTCATCTTATTTCTCCATCACCTTCCCCGATCTCCCTCCTCCGCTTTCTCTCTTGATCGCCAGCCATCATCATTCACACCATCATCCTCCTCACCTGACATAACAACATAACAGGGCAACAACTCCACTGCCACTCTTCATTCTCATTCTCCATCACTCCCTCTCTTTCCTTTTCCCCGTCTGCTGCTGCGAGCACACCGACGCCAACCACAGCCAAGCAAGGCCTATTTCCGGTCACCCATAAGCCCAAATCATGTACCCTTGATCTGCTTTCTCTCTCTTCTTATCTAGACACCATTTTCATCACATGGGCTTTACAAATTCGAACCACCACAACAACCCATCATCACCGGGAGTGGTCAAGTGTTGTGGCTGCTTGTGATTGTCGCCAAACACCCCAAATAGGACCCATAGATGATGTTATTAAGGTTGGGGTGTGCTAATGGAAGCTTTAGGAGCCTAACTTGTGAATTGTTAATGGCTAAGGAGGTAATCCCACTTCTACCTTCTTTCTCACTTTCTAATTATCTTAAAAATGATTTTGAATGTGATTCAATGATGGTAGATGATGAGATTTGTTGCTGCCCATTAGTTGTATGTATGATAGTTTGTGTTTCTTTGCTCTAAGATTGAAAATGAAGTGTCTTTAAGAATTGGGAATTTTTGTATATTCTGAAAATAGGTTGTGTGAACCTTGAAAATGAGTTTTAATGGCTGCCAATAGTGTCCTTTATGATGATAATGATGTTAGGGACTTTGTAGGGTCATAAACTTCTCTAAAGAACTCAATTTGGACTAATTATGTGCTAATTACTTCCTAATTACGAATTTAATTTTATGTAATCATATTTTCAGCCTTGGCATGTGTATTAAAGCCTATGAAGCATAAATGAATGATGGGAAGTGGTTTTGATAACATTTGAGTTGTATTTTGCGAAATAGAGAAGAATTGGAAATATTGGAGAAAAATAGAAAAGGTTGGACAGACCTGAATTTTAGTCTTAATTCACTTCTAAAATGAGTTTATAATCTTAGTTAAGCTTGAACTAAGTGGTATTAAGGATGGGTTGAAGTGTATGATTCGTTTTTATTCATAATTAGCTTAAATGACCACGATATGGCCTAATTACTCACTAGTTACCTATAAATGGGAAACTTTGTAACTGGAAGTGTAAAACATATTTAAATCTGGTCCTTCAAGTGTATATTGATTATTAGAATGTTCAATAATGACTTTGAAGCGATTCTTATCACCATTTGGTAATTACATTCAAAATTGACCAAAATGTGAAAAGTTATAAAGTCACTTTCTTTATAAAGGGGAAGTCTGGTTTTCTTTCTTCATGGCTCTTAGAAATGATATTGTCATGTTATTTAAGGCTGAATTGAAACACTTGTGATTGTGGTGTATGTATATGAATGATTTCGCCTTTTAAAAGTGTAAATGTGAGTTATTATGGGTCTTATGAGCTATTGTGATTAAATCCAAGTGTGAGTATGGTGAAGTTGTTATTGTTTGGCTATATTAGCCTTTTGAGTTGACTTGCGAGCTAAAGTGATATTAATTATTATATGTTATATAATGTGAGAATATGACTAAGCCATGTGATTGGCTTGTGATTAAGTAACTGGGATGTGTAGTGCACTTGTTTGATTGATTTCTTAATGAAATTGAATCAGTGGGTCACTTTTATGACTCCTATAGTACTTGAAAATGAGAATGTGCATATGAGATCGAATATGAATCGTGATTTGGCTTATGATAGCCTTGAGATTGATAATGAGCTTGAAATGCTCAAAGGAGAGTATTATTTGATGTGTGAGCATATTTATGCTATGGAACCGGTTGGTTCATGCTTGTGGCATTGTGGCCATGTTGTTATTGAATGCATTTAAACTCTCCTAAAATCTATTAATCATTTGAAGTGAAAAGAAAGAGGGCAAGAAGCTTTTGGGATGGATCCCCCAAAGGTAATGAACTTGATTAGTAGGATTTGTAGCTTTTTAGCTACCTTATGAAATTATTACAATCG
>ONZK01001737.1:67890-91342 GCA_900322385.1 Pharnaceum exiguum | reverse complement strand
GACTTGCGTTGCCCAGATTATTAACAGGTCTGAAACTCCTGAATACTCGTTCGACGCCGTCCAATAGGCAATAGGTCACGTGTAAAAAGTTACCTAAATTTCTTTGAATAAGGCTGTGTTTCGGTAGTAATACAGTTGAGTTTTTTGCCAGTTCAGTTTTAGTTATAATTTTAATTATCTTTTTTTTTAGTTCAATTTAAGTTTAGATCTATTTTTCGGTTACATCAATGTCAAATATGAAAGGGACATGAAGAACAATAAGTGCAAAATTCCAATCACTTCACCTCAGTAACAGAGGAAAGCTAACGTGCTGCCTGAGCATCTTCGTTGGCATTTCATCGAACAGGTGGTGGTCATGGCTTTTTCTTTGCAGGCTGCAATTTAGTAAAAATAGTATAAGATGATTAGGAATGAGCTTACATTGTATTCTGATTATTAAGAATGAAAACAATTTTTTCTGAACGAGAAATTACCGATGCTTTTGGGGTTGGCATCGCTCTTTCGATGAAAAGTTGGAGACTAATGACTAATGAGACTGTCACCTAAGTCCATAAAGAATCGAGTAAGGGAGAGCATAGGTCTAGTTAGAGCTGGTCATTGAACTGACTAGGCTAGAAATCGCTTAATTCAATTTGAGTCAAAGTCTTTTGAAGTCGGCTCGGTCAAAGTCGAGTCGAATAGAGCGAGCTACTTTCAGCTTTGGTAGGTAGCTCGGTCGAAGTCGGTCATAGTAGTCAAAGTCGGTCTAATTCTGTAAAAGTCGGTCTAAATCAGTGAAACTCGGTCTAAATCGGATAACTCAGTCTAATTCGTCGCGAATTAGCCATGATAAGTCAGTCAAAATTAATCAAAGTCGGTCAAATCGGTCAAAGTCGTCTCAATTCGAGTCGTATAAACTACTATAAAGTGAGCTGAGAGCGAGCTAAGGTTATTTCAAGTCAATTCGATCCTTAGTCAGCTTGAAGTCAGCTTGAAGTCAGCTTAAGTCGGCTCGTGGCCGGCTATAGGTCTAGTCCCTATAAAGTTGAAAGAATTCTCTCCATCTTTCATCTTTAGGTGATTATAAACTATAATAAAATAGCTAAGAAAACCTTCCAATGCAACAATTGGTCAATCTCGCAAACAACATCTTTGTTTTCTTAAACAGGGATAAGGTTACGTACAACTTGAACCCCGAGCACCCCCATTGAATGAGAATTTCCTGGTGGATCACTAGATCATAACAATGTGCGACTCAAATCCTGATAACAAGAAGTTCGTAGAATTGCTTTTCTGATGTAATAGTTAGGCTGTGAACGCAGTGCTTGCTCGGTGGTAGAGCAGCATTGGACCCTTGGATATATTGGTTATATATGGTTGTCTGTTGATTCCCTTCGCTCAACAGAACTGTCACTTGCTGAAGCTCAAAAAAGGCTAATGTTCACCGGGACAGAAATGTTTTTCTTCTTATTATTATTTAGTAGATTGGAGTAAAAATTGTTGGTTTCCGCAACGCGAGGGCACAAACGTCCAGTATATACTGTGTTTAAAGTCAGCAATCAGTTGAAGTGTTAACTTATCTAGGATTAAAGTGAACAATCTGTCAGAGGAAACTTTGTTTCTGAGTACAAATGACTGTTTCTTTTGGTTGCTACTATGTTCCAAAGCTCAAAAGTTGCTGTTAGGCTCTAACTTTGTTGTTGATGCGGAAGTTTCCTTCAGTTGCTTTGTCACTTTCACATGACTCATGAGCCCAAGTATTCTCATGATACTATTGCTGCTTATCGTGAATATGAGTATGATCTTCAGCTCAAGGTTTTTTGTAGAAGCTGCCCCTGTTAGTGCCACTGATGTATTGAGGAAAGGAGCATCTCATATCAGATATCTAAAGGAGAGCCTCAGAGGTACACATTCTATCAAAAAAGCTAAATTGTATAATGCCTCTATAAGACTAATAGACCAATGAACATATGATGTCAAGAAATGACATTGAAACACAAACAACACAAGCAATAAGTCTATACTAAACATCTGATGTTTTCTAATCATGTTGTAGATTTCTACTGGACAAAAACTGACTGAACATCTAGGTTTGCTTTTGTACATCCCCGCCTGTCCAATATGTTTTTGTAGCAACAAGAATTTTCTCTGGATTAAATGGACCACTTTCATGATCTTGTATCTGACTTTTCCATCTCATCCTGTCAGTAATACTTTGTATCTTCAGAAGAACTTCCACTGTGTCCCGGAATATAGCTGATCCTTCTGGTCTAAGCAATCTATCCATCTCGAGTAAAATGTTGGTAATGTCGCACCTAATACGAAAGAGCCATATAAGATAACCCCAGTAAATACAAAGATGATCAAGCCAGAAGAGAATATAGATTAAAGATTAGTGCAACATGTAAGGTGCTTATACAGAGATTGTATTGCATGACGAGTTCCCTTACCTGTCCTGGTAGATGCTAAATACGCCACCAGCATGAATAAGGTCATAAGTTCTTGGATATGATGAGAACGCTTCACACCAATCATGGTATGTTCCTATGAGTCCACGCTCATAGACAACGCCAAGAGTGTCAGGATTGGAATTGGCAGGAACCACGTTCATAACCCAAACTGGATATTTAAGCATAGCCGCTGCAAAACCACCCAGGTATGCATTCATATCCAGTACATTCCGGCATATTCCTTGTGGTATAGCACTAACCATCTTCTTATAATGAGCCACCCTATCTTTCCACAAGTCATTATCCTCTTGAAATTTCTCAGCAGTTACTCCAGGAATAGTATTGCTACTAATTCTAGGAGGAACAGCTAAGGCACGCGCAGGCCATTTCTCCACAGCTCCACCTGCCACCTCATCTGAGCTGCTTACTTCAGGTAATGGGGTTATACAAGTCTCCATATCTTTGTACCTTATCAACAGAAATATAGTTGCCATATCAATCATCAGTCACTGTAGAAGGAAAAAATATCACAAAGATGTCTTGTACTAATGGCATAACTGTTCACCAGTATTGAAGAACAAACAGAATAACAGATAGCATCCTACTATTGCAACAGCTAGCCCTATTCCATCCCCTCTTAACCCATTGAAATTGATAGCCTCAAGCTAGGCTATAGGTTTGTGACGATATTGCATAGTGACAATGATGATGACATGATGTAAAAGTAATAGCAGAAGATGAAGACTGAGGTATTACCATCCGGCGTCTGCGTTGTCAGATTTGCAGATGTGTGGAGTATGATGTAATTTTCTACTCTTCACGCACTCAATGTGATTCAACGGTTTCTGCCAAATTGAAAGATCACCTTGTTCAGCTACTTTTTTCCAGCATAACGACTTGGCTACATCCTCAATCGAATCTTGTTCTTGTTTTAAATCTTCTTGAGTTCTTTCCCAGCCTCTCCAATATTTCTTCCAGTTAATTGGAGGCCCAGAAAGGATCCAGTAGCCACCAGGTCTTAATACTCTGTCTACTTCAATCAAATATATTCCATCTGCATCGATCAAGATTTGACTTCCAGTAAGTAACGACAAGTATTTTCTACAACAACTTGTTCACCTTACATTACCACTAACTCATTCAAACTCTGACCTAGAAGACAGTAACAAAACTTTCATTTCCTATTCATCAAAATTTTATAATGCACGGCTGGATAGAAACTCTACCAAACTTGTTCCAAGGTATCAAGCAACGAGAACAGTGAGCCATATCAAAAGCCCTGGCAGGGTAAGGAAGCCTTTGTGAACCCAGGACTCCAATCATAGCAGGAACCCCTCGCTCCAAGGCAAACTGCACTTGAGCTTCATGTGTATCTCGAGGTGCAAATGACATTGCAATGATGTCTCTCTTCAACAGGTAGGCTCCCCAGCTGGCAACCTTTGTCATCAAACGACTGAAAATTACTTACAGATCATGAAGGTTCATAGAATAGTTACAGCAATGAAATACAATAACATTGATAAATTGGAAAAATATTGATATCAGCCTTAAGATTCAGTTCCTCTACTTTCAGGTTCAGGAAAGAAATTAAAAGCTGCATCAACGTATGTATGTGCCTATAAGTCCATAACAGATGCTTATAAGGTAATTGGACACAATCACACAACACAATGATTCAGCACACTTGTATTAACAATGTACATACCCCACAGCCTGTATCTATAGCTGTTCGAATGGTGCCGTCAGTCAGAGAGATAAGGGCATTGATATCATCAATGTAGGCATCAGCGCCACGCGGAAACATAGTACCTCCACCAGGAAATCGAAACCGCTCCCCTTCCACCTGGATCCAATTCTGAACGGCCTTCTCAATACTAAGCTCCTTGTGAGGGATATTATCATACCAAGCATAATCTCTGCTCTGTGGCCACTTGAAAGGAGTCTTGTAATGTGGTGGAGCTGGAATGAGGCATGATAGCAACTCGTCCTTTGTCGGACAGTGACGTTCTCTGTACTTCAACATATTTCTGTCAAATTTCCTGCCCCTAGGGGGATGTTGGCAAGGTGTATACTCACTGTAGGACATATCACAAGGAGGAATCTCCTTCACATCCTGATCAGTGTTATTGATCTCCAATTGATGATGACTTTCAAAGTCCAAAACCACATTCGAAGGTGGACTATCACCAACCTTTTCTTGAGGGTTTGCAATGTTATTGTTGCAATTTACCTTCTTCTGGCCATTATCATCCACCTCTTGTTGGAATTTATTTGAAATTGATGCTGGTTTGGTTTGCCAAGCTCCAATTATGTAAAACAAAAGGCAGAGGCCGCTCACCCCGACGATGTATGTAAGACGTTTCTTCTTAGCTTCTGCATAATTATGCGGTTTCGGAGATCCACCTTGATCTCTTGCCATTTGCACTGCTAATGCCTTAGAAGATCTCTCTGCAGACGCACAACATTGCATCATTATCAATCAACAACAACAATGAATGTAATCCCCATTCAATGAGGTTGCTGGGGGGTCATAGTCTCTAACATAATCAATTTTAACATTTTTGGCATGCATAGAAATCATTCTTAGACCAATTCCAGATATTACTTTGATTGGAATCAATGAATCATAGACTAACTTCAGATTACCCTTTACTATCCATAGTGTGTCAACTTAGAAATCTTGTTCAGAAATGTCAAAAAGTAGCCTAAGGTGGTAAAAAAAAACAATAGCTAGTCTTGTAGATACTCATGTATCATAAATACCCATCCTATATATGCATAGTACGCAATAATGTGAAAGCAAAAAAGTTCATCATGTAACATGATACATTTCGTCCTCTTTTTTCCAGATTTCAAGGTAAACAGTAACTTTTGTTGAAGATCGTTGTTTTAGTGATCTTTTGAGGGTGATTACGATGGAACTTTATGATCCTTAAAGATGACCCAAAGATGAAAAGCATCCCTGAAACCTTTGAAAAGTAGCACCTACGAACTAGCATGCTGATTGAAAGCATCATACAAGTCTACAACAGTAATATAAGGTCGTAAGTTCAACTATAACCAGCTCCTTATAAACTAAAATTACATACCATAAACCATCTTAGGCTAAATAAAACCATATGTGAGTAATGTCCATACCTCTAAAGAAATCAGAAAGTGGTCTTCCTGTAAGAGCAGGTGAAGTATGAAACTAAAATATAAAATAACTTTTTGAGGTCAAGCATTCAAAACTCTGCAGCATAGCCAGACGAAAAATGGAAAGGCTAATAACACTTTCTTAACTCTTAAGCATAGTAAAGTGGTGAATGTAAAAGTAATTACTGAGAAGGAAAAAGAAAATAACAAAACAAACACATAATGTGAGGCTTACATCATTTACAGGCACAGTAAGCTAGTGTTTAACGCTCCTTCTCTAGTTTGTATCTGTTTTCTTGTTATTATTACTAGCATTTTCCATTTTTAGAAGGGAAAAGAAAATTATGTGTCTGCGATCATCTTATGTGAGCTCAGTCACAAACAATCAAGCATTAGTGCCTGGTAGTATGCTACTCACACCCATAATTAGCCGATTGACTAGCTTTCAAAAATGTAATTTGGCCTGAAAATGCTCAACTGCCCTTTCCTTGCGGGTATACCGTAGACATGTAACTCATTTTTCCAAAATCACAACTATTACTTTTGTGAATACGGTGAATGAAGCTTCTTTTTGTAGAAAGTAAACTCTTCAGTTTTGAGCAAGTCTCATGGTGTCTCGTTCCAAAAGGCCAAAAGTCTATCGTTTGTAAAAACAACAACAACCGAATGTAATATATATTCAATGGGGGTGCTCCGGGGTCGGGATGTACGCAACATTACGGCATTACCCATGTTTAAGAAAATAGATAAATGTTTTCCTACATTGACCCATTGCTACATTGAATATTTGAATTATTAACTTCCAACAACTCGTGTTTAAGAAAAAGTCTATCGTTTATATAAAACATGTAAATTCCTAGTCTTTCTCAAGTTTTTTTTTTGGGGGACCAAACTAGTGTTTCAATTGAATAATGGCACCTCTTCTTTCTTTTTTTCTTTGATGCATTTTGAATGGTTGACATACTTTAGTTAAGAAGCAACTCCTTACAATCACAAATTGAAAGGTTCTTGAACCCTTGGAACCATCATGCACATTTTGTTGTCATATACTAATGCACCAAGCATCTTTTCTTTTCATTATATTCTTCCGTATGTAGGAGAACCTCTCTATTTTCTACAAAAGATGGAAAATAAAAAATACCAATTCAGTACAACCCAAAGAGCCCCTGATTCAGGGGAAATCAAAGTGGGCATATGGAATATAACTTGTCTAAGGCTGCCCAGATAAAAATGTTGATGGTGCACGTTGATTTGTGAGTCTTAGATGTGGTATCATGGGCTGAAAGAATATATTTAGAATTAGAATATATTGATGTTGGGCCTCAGCATCCATCTCAATCTTTCACAATTGCACAGTGACACAACCCAAAACAATCTCATTGTTTCTTTTTTCTTTCTCTAATCAACAGTTTTCTGATTATTCTCATTCATTCACATTACATATCCCATTATCCCAAATCAAAAACCTGATATTCTCCGGGCCCTGTGTTTGGATAATCTAATGTCAGCATTTGCTCCCCTAGTCCCCTCAGGCCTCACACCAATTACTTCTTTTCCCTCC
Organism: Pharnaceum exiguum; assembly: GCA_900322385.1. NCBI lineage: Eukaryota > Viridiplantae > Streptophyta > Magnoliopsida > Caryophyllales > Molluginaceae > Pharnaceum > Pharnaceum exiguum. The sequence continues at coordinate 84,217 of ONZK01001737.1, read as the reverse complement.
TTTTTACTTGTAAAGATATTTATATTTTTTTTTTTTGATGAAATAAAGATATTTATATTCATCAAAGAAAACATTATAATAATTCATGTAGCGGCTTGTGGATGCCATCCCTTGTCTAAAGGGTTCCTGTTCTTCTTCCCCTTTTTCTGCTGTCTACTTTATCAATATTAAATTTGCAAAAGTTACTTTATAATTGTTAATTGTCCCCCTTTTATTAGTTTGATCGATCTTTTTTTAAAAAACAATGAAAGATTGTACTTACTATATAAAAAAGTTTCTCGACAAAACACAATTAGCCAGCCACACCAAGGTCCACAAGAGCGCGCAATTTGAAAGTTTAAGCTATCTTTAAAAAGAATACTAATGTTGAGATGATCTAAGTTGAAATGAAGTTCAATTTACCTCCCCTAAAAAAAAAATTCAATTTACCTAACTCAGTTGAAACAAATGACATATTTAAAGATGCTAAATCAGCTAAAAACGAGCTTAGAATATGTTTAGTTAGTTAAAGAAAAAATTGTTCAATATTTTCAATTTGTTTTAGGCTTTTTTTTTGTTAATTTTAGCTGAAAACTAGTTGTAAATATAACAATTTTAGTATATAATAGAAGTTTAATTTAATTTTTAAAATTCTTTAATCAAGTCATTCAAGAGTCAAGACTGCCATGTATGGACTAAATTATCTTGAGAGGAAGTTCTCCTACTAGGCTACTACGTAACTTAACTTATTCCTTAAAAAAAATGTATGAGCTGATAAAGCCTAAGCTAGAAGAAAATTGGTGAATTATTTAACATAATGTAAACTAAACTAAAATGAGATGGACTAAATGAAGCTAGTTAACTGAAGTTCACTTAATTAACTACTAATGAGATGAGCTAAGTGAATGTCAAAGAAAAAGTCGAAAAACATGGATAAAGTAATAAAACCTCTATATAATTGTCTTTCTTCCCTTAGACCAAAGGCAAACAGTTGGGTAATAGCATTAGACAAGACTCTCATTTGGAATATATAATTAGAAAAGGGAAGAAAATATGCTCATCAGCTGCAGATACAAGAGCAAGAATATCTTAGCTTCTTCTTAAGGGTGCAGCTTTTCCTTGTCTTCCTCTTTCCTTAATCTTAGCTTCTAGGGAAATTCATCATATAGTAACGTAATTACACAAGTATATATATACTCGTACACGTTCATTACACAATGGCCAAGACCCTTACTAACGCCATCTCCTTCTTCTTCTCCTCCATCTTTGGCAATCATCGAAATCATTACCTCCATAGTTATCACCATCGATATCATTCTGGTGGTTATCACAACGTCAACTATCATTACAGCATGCCTAGGTCCAAAGGACGACCGCTATCTTTGCAGGTTAGCAAAAAAATTCTTTATTAGCTCTTTTAATTCTTCTACTTACATTTGTTTCTTCTTTTTCCCCTACGGGGTCGGGTTAGTCACTAACTTGCTTGGATACATTAAGAGAGAACTGAAAGCTCGAAAATGTCCCAAGACTTCAATCTTAACCATCACAAAGAGATCGAACTTGTGTATTTTTTTTTTTTTTGGTAATTTATTAACTTTTAGAAATATGTCACGTACGTACACACGTTGTACGCAGCATGGGGTAATTTCATGTTGAATCTTTATTGCGGTCCTGAAATCGCATAGTATGTATCTATGAAAAGTTTTCCCTGCCATTACCATATGCCTGTATATACTTCTTTTGAAAGATGTTAGCTAAAGTTTCCCATAGGTCTTGAAAATTTGATTCATGTTTCAATCAAAATTTAAATAATGTATGATAACAAACAACGCCATTGCACTAATATAGTACTCCGTTATGAATGAGTGCAAATCTTTAGTTCTTCTTATGTTTTAATTTGATCTCCAATACTGATATTTGTTGGAATATTTTGGACATTATCACAAATAAATAAAGTGACAAAGACATGAGATGTTTGTAACTTATTGAGCCAATTAACCCACCCATTGACTCGAAAAAGATCTTGGCTCGTTATTAATTTAAGCACTCGCATTAGATTTTCTAATTATTGGTAGGCTGATTACGCATTCCAAATATCATAAGAGTGAGTGATATACTGTTTTTGCTGGAATGCTCATTTTTATCCTTTATATAGTGTAGAGAGTTTCAGACTGTTGTGTTCATCTCTAGTGTTTCTAGTTTAATGTTTTTCACTTTAGTTCACTTTTTTCTATATTTTTAGTTCGGTTATTAGTCATTGGAACATGTTTAGAGATTTCAGTAAAACCAAAAACTGCATTTTCTACTTTCTCTACAACTAGCAGCTGATAGACGGAAATTTCTAGTTGATACTTTTCCCGTATATTGAAACAACACTCTAAAACATTACTCCTCAGGTGAGTCAGGTCAAATTAGCTAGTATCACTCTAAATACAATTGGTGATTCAAATTAATTATGCGTAGTTTTGCATTTCTCGATCGAGCAAGTATATCAACCTATTTAGTTTTTCATATGCCCTTTTCATACTTTAGAAGTTAGAACGGAAAATAAGTAGCCATTTTATCGCCTGAGGTGTTTGTATTAGGCTACGACCTCTTTACTTTACTTCAAATATGTGTGTTTCTAGCTTGGCTTACATTTTTAGATTAGCTCTATCTAATTAAACATTAACAAAAGTAGCCATTTCATTCAAAATAAAAAATTACGCCGTACTTCTTAATTGGCATTCAAATTTCTAAAACGTGCAATAGTTATTCAAGTACCAGACTACCAGTGATAGATATTTCACATTACACCGCTAGTTACCATTACCATTGTGCAGGGGCATTGTGCAACTAAATATTATTTTGGAGTTTACACATATATATAAGTCATACTACGAACGTAAAAGAACTTTTTAATGACCTGTGGGGTTTGCAAGAATTTAGAAGTAAAAAGTGGATTTGATATATGGTGATGAACGATTGGATTGATCGATCGATCGATGAATTAGAAAAGGTATTGATTCAAAAGGAACTTGAGCGAAAGGCGCCGCTTAGTGCATATCACTACTACATCAGAATAAGATTTAAGAACTTAAAAATTCTGTAACTGTGACAAGTGGAAACAGCATCTTGCTTGTCATGTAGCACTCAAACGTGTATACTTGCTACGGATAGGGATGCAGAAAGCCAAGCTATTGGGAGTTTGGATTGAGAAGACATCTTCTTCTTAAAAGTTACAGTTTCAAATTAACATAGCTTGGGGTCGAATAATACATGTACATTATTAAAGTGCAAATGTTCCAATATTGGTCTCTAACTCTCTATAATAGAATATGTGACTTGGTTTTATGTTATAACTGGGTGCTACGAACGTGCCACATAACACTCCACAGTCCACACCTCTATTTGAACTTGAAAAAAACAATAAATATCATAAAAAGTGTTTATATATAACCCCGATTATTATTAAAACTAACTAGTATAATTTGTGCTGTTGGCCAAGTATAATTGTAAAAAGTTTCGTTATCATGTTTGTGATAAGGGCTTTCAATTATTTATATTTTTATTTCGGTGAGCTGAAAAGAGTTTTTTTAAAACCAGTACGTTTATTTCAATTTAAGGTTGATATTCAATTTTCACTGGTCGATCTCAATGTCTCCCTTTAAAACCTAAAAAAGATATTAATCAATTGTAATTGCATTTACGTCGAGTCGTCGACTAATAGCATATATCACAGTTTCACCTTTCGATTATATTACTTACACTAAACATCTACTACTTGTCTCTTTGGCTTTGCAGACTGTGGAGTTGCAAGTTCGGATGTGTTGCACTGGCTGTGAGAGGGTCGTTAGGGATGCAGTGTTAAAACTTAGAGGTAAATTTGTAAAGTTGACCGCCCTATGTTATCTAGAAAATATAGTTTTGCATCTTATTACATTGAGTTATACTGTTTTACTTTCATGGTCTGATATAAGAATTGAAAAATCTATTAGTATGAAACCACTTTATGCTATATGAGCGTAACAAGCAACAGAGAACATGATGTAAACTTAAATGAGCAACTTTAATAGTTAAATCTTTAAAATGACTTAAATAGCTATTTATCCAATATTATTTTGGATACATAATCATCACCCTGTGATCCTGAAGGTGGCTAAGGCATAATCACGGCAATATTAGTGGAAAAGACTCTAATTCAAAAGGTGGTCTGATCTATTGACGAGTGAAATGATCACGGCTCCAACTTAAGGGCCACGAGTTAATAATATACTCGAAACAGATCAAATTGATGAATTTCATTGGTGTCTAAAGTCAAAAGAAAAAAGTTATTCGGCAAGCGGCCCAAGAAGGGACCCAATTTTAGCATTTTGATTAGGAATTATGGAGAAGGAATTATGAAGTACCCTACAATGTGGAGCTAGATATGATATGCGCTAACTCGCTCGCAAAAACAGTGCGAAAAAGTTGAGAATGAATCATAGATCGAGCCTAACAAATAAACAAATCTAAAATATCACTGATCGACTTCATATGTGTATTTATTTTTGTTTTTTTGGTAATCGACTTCATGTGCATACATTATTAGGTTTTGGTTTAACTGTTTAAGTGGTTCTCTAATAAACACAAGAAAAATTAACAAGCATATGCACGTACATACAGGAGTGGACTCGGTAGACGTGGAACTTGAGATGGAGAAGGTGACTGTAATAGGGTACGTAGACCGCAACAAGGTGCTCAAGGCGATTCGGAGGGCGGGCAAGAGGGCGGAGTTCTGGCCCTTTCCAGATGCGCCACTTTATTTCACTACTTCAACCGAATATTTCAAGGACTATACTAACGATTACAAGGAGAGCTACAACTATTATCGTCATGGCTACAATGTCGGGGACAGGCATGGCACTCTCCCAGTTAGTGCCCGCGGGGATGACAAAGTTAGCAACATGTTCAACGATGACAATGTCAATGGTTGTTCAGTAATGTGACCTGATGGCATAAAAAAAAAAAATAGGCCTTGTCTTCATATATACCATACTCTTGTAATCTAAAATTAGTTGTTCATTTGCTAGTATACGTACAATATTATCAAGTGAGCAATTATAATATATATAAACGCGGAAGTGCCAATTAAACCCCCTAACTTAACCCTGTCGTGCAATTAGACCCCCTTACTATCAATTATAACAATTAAATCCGACTCTTATGTTATAATAAAGGTGCAATTAAACCCGCATTAGATTATCCGGTGAGGAGACTTCAATTTTCCGGTCAGACTCGCCAGAAAGATTTGACATATATTGGAATATCATATATATGTTTCGTAAATACTTTATACGCTGTAATTTGTGAATTGTCCGAACTCATCTCATGAACTGTAACTATCTACAATGGAGTTTGTATTATAGAAAAAGTTGACCTGGGATTGCTATTTTATACCTCAGCAAAAAGAGTTAAATTGTTGTGCAAACAATTAACTACTCATCCATATTAAATATTCATACGGGGAAATCTTTATTGTTCAATGCTAACAATCTATCGGTTCCAGCTTACCTATCTGTCCACTCCTGTCCATCACTATGGAGAATGGACTTTCTAATTTTTCTATTCAATTTATTAAAGGTTGGGGAAAATCAAAATTTCTATCATAATTTCACCAAATTCAGATCGGTGTGCGATTTTTGCTAAATTTGCCCAAAAATACTTAACAGAGGAGAATTACTAGTACGTTTATGTAAATTACAATTCAGCAAAACTCATTATGCTCTTCAAGTTAGCTAACGCATGTACTCAGTACTTGGCACTTATTTCTTCGCCAAAAATGGGACTCTTGTTATTGCTAATTGGGATTTTCTACCTGAATTAAAACTTTAATAGGTAACATCTGTATTAATACCCTTCCCCTTGTGTCATTTGCTTGTTGCTGACTGTGGGATCCCAAAGACACATTTTTGATTTCAGCCCGGTTACTAAGAAGGGTAGGCTTTTGTTGTTAGTTAAAGGTAAAACTGAGATTTAAGAAGGTTAGATGAATGTTGTAGTTTGTTGGAATATTGTGGTGCCTTGTGTCCCACATTGCTCATTTGTAGTGGCCTTGATGTGTATATAAGTAAGTGGGTGCCCTCCACTCATTGCCAATTGGTTTTGAGTTGGATCCTCACAAGTTTATATCACCTCACATTGGGCCCAAATTTAACATGGTATCAGAGCAGGCCTTGGGCCTATGTTGTTGTTGTTGTTCCCCATTATACCCACAGTTGTTAGCCCATAACTGGCATTTGTGTGAGGCGGGGCTTTCAGTTTAATTTCCCAGTTGAGCCCACGCGCGTGTGACTCCCAAAGAGGAATATCCACGCTTTAGGCCCAAAGTGGTCGGCCTTATGGCCCTTTGCGTGAGGCGGGGTGTTGGAATATTGTGGTGACTTGTGTCCCACATTGCTCATTTGTAGTGGCCTTGATGTGTATATAAGTAAGTGGGTGCCCTCCACTCATTGCCAATTGGTTTTGAGTTGGATCCTCACAAGCTTATATCACCTCACATTGGGCCCAAATTTAACATAGTTACTGTGACTTTTGGATAGTGTCAGTAGTATTGTCATTGTTACTGGAAATATAATCAATGAAATAAAAATCTTTGGTTTGCACTAAACTCTTCTGTTGCAAGTTGAAGTTGACTGTTCAGCCTCTGAGAAATAGAACATCATTGAAGGATATGCTGGAATTTTTATCTGTTAGCAATAACTAATCTGCCAATGCTGGAATTTACAGAACTAAAATTAACAGTTAATTACTCCGTAATTAGTTAAGTGGATATAAAAATATCAATTAGTTAAGTACGACGAGTAGTGAGTACTGCATACACTGGCCAATTGGGCATTGTGGTGTGTTTTTTTTTTTTAAGAAAAGAAATGTAGACGAGCAATTTACAGATTAGCTAACGAATATATGTTTGTTCAATTTCTCAATCGAAGCCCGCTTCAAGGGAGAAAAAATTCAATCGAAACATTCCCAGAATATGGTGAATGAGCATTGTTCCTTTTTTCTAGGTTTTACACCTGTAGTTGCAAATGTCAAGGCTCAGGTCGAAAGTAATTCGATTTCTTTATCCTTGATTATACAGTAATGGGAAATATTTCTTAGGAATTTCCTTGTTTATTTACTGAAAACACTCTCCCTCATTATCCCATTTAAGATGGGACTACACTGTTTGTTGTTTTTCCCTGTTTATTTACTCTGTTTTCATGGTCCGAGAGAAATGTCATTGGATTGCCACTTCCTTGCGTGGATGGAGCTTGACAAAATCAACCCGAAGCTTGGGATCTTACTTATGAACAAATTCCTACTAGTTCTATTGAGATTATAAGAAGATGAAATAGACCACAAGGAAAAGGAGGTATGCGTTAGGTGAATTAGAAGATTGGTTATTACAAATTTATTAAAGGAGCTAGAACTTTCAACGATATTCGGAGAGTTAATGGATTTATTCATTCAACTTTCAAAGAAGTATGGATTGCTATTGATATTGCAATGGCATAAGATTAAAACTGCTTATTTTTTGTATTGTTATTGTGAGGTTTTACATTGTTAATAAAGTTGTCAAGTTGATTTTAACATTCCAATTAAAGTACTTCCAAATGATTTGTATACGTTTTTAATGTTTTATGGTATCTACACCCTTCTTATTTAAATCCAAATTATCATCATGTATTAAATTTAGTTGACAAATTGTTACTGAAAATTTATGGGAGAAAAAAAAACGGTGTCAACAAACGATTTAAGGAGACTAATGAGTGTCATGAAAATAGCAATAAGAAACTCGAAACCAAATTTAAAAATTAAACATCTTTTAAATTGAGTAAAAATGGACAATACAACATTTTCGAACAACAATTATCACTCACTTAACTTACAAATAATAATTTTCCATTTAACTTCACCATGTCGACATTATATAACATCAAAATAATAATCCCGTGCTTTGGCACGGTTTATAACTAGTAGACAATAAAAAGTTGGGAATAGAATTTTGTATTTTATTTTTTTGAATTTTTGTTAAGAGAGAAAAGAGCCGTTATTTTTTTTTGTAACGGCTCTTCTCTCTCGTACTACGAGAGACACATGGCGCATGCCATTAGCCCGCGCAACACAGTGTATCAACGCGCTCATTGCGTTCAGCGAGGAGCGCTTTTTAAATACGGTCCGTCTATTCTGTGCATATATGCACAGAATAAGTATAACTGTTATTTATGACAAATTGACAATTGTCATTGATATCTCTAATATTATATTTTCATTCCCAAAATACCCATATGCTTTGTGAAGTAAAATGCAAAACACCAACACAGTACCATTTTCGATCCCCATTTCACCACCACCATAACCACCACCCCAAACACCACTCCCTCATGAGCCAAGACTAAACTATCTGATATCTGTAATTATTACAGCACTATCATAATAACCAAGATACTAATATTGTCTTCCCGAAAACCGACAACTTACTGATCCACCCTTATCCCCACCATTACAACCAAAAAGCAAGCGCCGGCTGCGCCGGCTTCGCCGCCGATAAAAAAACGACACCCTATAGGAGAAAGTAGGGAAGATTAAACCCTTAAAACGAAAGGTGTAATTAAATTAGGGGTTTAGGGTTTAGGTTATGATTTCCCGCCGCCGCCGGAAACTCATAACCTAAACCCTAAATCGGGTTATATATGGAAATATGAGAAAAGATGATAGTAGATAAAAGAAAAATTGATATGTTTGTGGTGGTGAATGGATGCAGCGACTAAATTAAATGTGGTTGGGATTAAAGCTCGCCGACTTGGTGTACTATGCTGGGTTGTGTGATTTTAAGTGGTGTAGAAAGGGTGGTGGCTGTCGATGGGAAAAAAATGGAGAATAAGAATGGAGACAAAAATGGAGAATAAGAATGGAGACAAAAATGGAGAATAAGGGTGATGAGAGATAATGTATCTCTGATGTGAAGAAATGTTTGGGGTGGTTGTCGATGGAAATAATGATGAAAGGAACAAATATAGGGCAATTTGGACAATCTATTCTCCAAGTGTGAACATCTAGCAAGTGTTAACAGTTTTTAGAAAGGAAAAAACGTACAATAAACTCCTTTTTTTCATTTCCAAAACAGCATTAACTATCTTATTCTGTGCAGCTATGCCAAGAATAGATATACCGTTTTAAATAAAACGGCTCCTTCCTGCATAGGAAATAGACGTTGTAGTCCACATGGCGTGCTCTAGCCCCACCCGCCCTCGGCAAAAAGGCGCATACACACAATATTTTGAACTGTATTTATATTTTTTTTTGGGGTATTTTTTTGTTTTTTAGTGTGAACTTGACCCTAAAAAAGGACTGATGCCCATACTCTAACAACTGAGAATGAAAGAGAATTGGAAAAGTGTATTGGGTTGGTTTGGAAATAGGTCAGGGAGGTGTGGTTATAATGGTAAAAGAAACAGGCAAAAAAGAAATGGATGAAGAACAAAATTATCGTTAGCCGTTACCCGTTGGCGATCTGGAAAACAAGATTGCTAAATGAGTGAAGTATACAATAAACAAACAGCAAAAGAGAGATTGGGAGTTGAGTGGGCCAGAAAATAGAATAAAAGGCTAGAAGCCCAATATCAAACATGAATAAAGTCACGTTGGAGGGCAACTTTGCGACTGGCAGGCTGCTTGACATTGTTATATACGTATAGCCCTTCTTCTAATGCCAACCACCTGGTAATCCAGTACCCCACTTTCCACTTCCTCTCCCATTTCCCCTTTCACCCAATTCCCCCCTTTCCAAAACCATACGAAGAAAACCCAGTAATAAAATCGTCTATAGTCTATTGTCGTTTTGCCACAGAAAAAAGACCGTCTCTTGTGGAACTTATATATAGTTATACTACGCATTTATTTTCGATGAGTCATTCAGTCATGCTGTTCTACTTTTTTTAGTTTACTAGACCAGTCTACACTTGCCACTTGATGAGCGAATTCAAATGTCATTAGGCATAACAAGCAACAATATATATACCGCAAATTATATAAACATAATCATTACATATACATTATCAAGTTTGATTTCTCTTCTTCTTATTTTTTTTTCCCTAACATAGGGTAATATTGAAAGTTAAGAGTTTTTCTAATAAAAAACTATTATTTCATGAGGAATGTTGACGTTATTGCCCATCTCTCAAAAACTTCTTTAAGTCATCTTGAAAGTTTAGGATTGAACTGCTTTGCGGAGACTTGCAAAATTCTGTACATTTTGCATTGCATAGCTCTTCAGGAGGAAAGTTCCCCGATGGAGCGCCCCCTGCAATGCAACCAAAATAACAAATTTTATGACACCATGATTCGGCAATTGTTTGTGGTGATATGAGCAATAAGACAGTAATAACGGTTAACACAAATGAAACTTGTTTACTACCCATTTTTAGTATAGACTTGTGTGCTTATTTGTGTATGAACACAAATTTTTTCACAAGTTTGATCTTGTCTGCTTGTTGTTAATTAACTTTACGTGGTAAAGTGAAGGAATATGTTACTTTATTTATATCGGTTTATGATGCCTATATTTAGTGGTTGAATGGTTGTCTTTACTTAAATTATATGGGGTTGTAATCAATATTTTCAAATTAACTAATTAACATGTCTATCTTTTATTCTAATTTTCCTACACTTCATATAAACCGTTTGTTATAATAAGACCAAATTGCGGTTGGAACTAAACTAGAGATTCAACGTTCACAAATTCAACTGAAAATGTCAACACATAATTGGTGAAAAAAAAATATTTTTAGTAGCTGCGGCCAGATTTATCGTATACGGGAATCGGCATACCTATATACTTTTAATCGATGAGATATACGTATTTTCGAAGAAATACGCCCACGGAAATGGATAATCGTCGTAGAAAAGACTTAGAGTAGCCACCCTATTAACAACCGAATACGGACGGTTTCGGACGGGGTGACTTCATAACTAATAATCACAATGAAGATTAATTAGGAGACCGGAAAAATGTTATCCTGGACGTCTCAAAACCATACGTTGTATATATTTGTTTCTCGGATGGCAATTCATTTGCTCGCCTTTTGCAAACTGGAGGCCTGGAACTGAATAAACAACATACTTTGCCAAAACTGTAAAAAATGGACTTAAATGGAAATGAGATGGACCCAAATTCCTAGTACTGTTATAATAAAAAAGTCCTAATATTGCTTGATTAATGCTATACATATAATGGTTATAGCTTCTTGTTAGGTATAATGGGTGGTCCATACCATTAAGAACGAACAAAGGCTAATGCGCTGACTTAGCAACCACAAGTATTGTAGCCGGAATAAAAAATGCCCCCACTCTATTGACACTAATCCGAGGTACTGTAGCTAACAATTAAAAAAATCAATACCTTTATGTACCTTTGGCGAGTTCCTTGCCTCACGCGGGAATCTTGTAATATTCAGCAAGTCTTTGATACACTGGGTGTACACGTATACTGGTGGATTTGGACTGACTAATGATATTAAAAGATGACTAATGATATATGTTGTGATGATTAAAAAAATAGTATACACGTACATCGAGTGTACCTAAAAATGGGAGAATAGTTTATCGTTGGCTATGGCACCTGCTTATAACACACAGTAATACTTAAATTAAAAGCATGTTTTAGTAAAGTGATTACACAAGCCCTATGGACGACAATGGGCAACGGATGAACATGAACTCCTTCAATCATTGTATTTCTCTCGGTGAAATTATCCTCTCATATGCCTATTTCAAATATTAAGGCTTTGCCTAATGAATGCCATGAGTCCTGAATATACGGCAAGAAAATTAAACTTTGTATTAACAATGCGAAAATTCGAATTTAAAACCATATGCAAAAGTCTTGCCAATTGAACTACCCAAATCTATGACTATTTGACCAATATATCTTTTACTTTAAAATCTTAAGGTTTTTTCTATATAAGAATGTTTTGGTTTTTTTAGAACCAATTTGCAAGATCATATAGTGCCGATATGCCAAACTGAATATGCTATGTCCAAAAACATTAATGGAATATACTGCCCGGCACACCTAAGACCAAACGATCATATAAGAACAAGCCAATCACAAGCAAGTAATACCCCAAACAATGGGAAAGAAGCAGAGACTGGAGATGAAAAACAGCAAGCTGTAATATGTCTTGTAGCCTAAGGTTTCACTAGAATTAATTAGCTCTAGTACAATCCACCTAGTGAAACCTTAGGCTACAGACATATTACATACAGCTTGCTGTTTTTCATCTCCAGTATGTGCTTCTTTCTCACTAGGGTCGATGTGAGCAATTGTAGAATAGGCTATCTATACACATTTGTAAGTCTTGGCTTGCTGTACAATATCATTCCCAATTCTCTTCTCTGTTAACGCAACTCTCTCTCATCAATAGAAATGGCTTGCTTAGAAACTGAGCCTTATTCTAATTGATTTCCATCATGGTATCGCATCAGGAATTACTTCCATCCATCCTACTTAGTTTGTTGAATCATCTTCTTATACTTTTGATCTCTGCTACGTCATATCTCAGTTTCAGCAGACACGAAAGATCATAACTTTGCGGCATATTAATCAAGTTTTAACCCTTTTAAAATTGGGTCTTTTCCACATGTATACTTTTTTTTGTAAAACAAAAGTTGGAACCTTTATCACAAATTAATAGTCCTTTGTTGATAAAGTAGCATTCTTGCTTGCTACAGCCAAAGTTCAAAACTTTTTCTTCATCCAATATAGAAAGTTTCCTTGTTCTGGAAATATGTCAACACCTATTGTTAGTTTATTACAGTGAATTATATATTCACCCTAGTGATGCAACTAGTATGAATCTTGTTGGGAAGATTTTTGATGGCACTTGGTAGTTGGTATAAGGGGTGGCGTACTGGCGTAGAGCTATGTCAATGGCAATCGCAGCCAAGAATAAAACATGATTTATCATGTGATCCTGTGTGAAGCCTACAGAGAGTTCAATAATGCAAACTCAGTGGGTGAGAGTTAATGATTTGGTTAATACTTGGATTACAAACTATGTTGATTCTTCAATTAGGTGCGAAAACATGGTTGTGAATGGGGTTAGAATGAGAGGTGGGCCGAAGAACAGTTGGCCAGGGAGAATGTGTTAGACATGATATGACTACCCTATCACTCAGTGAGGACATGGCCTTAGATAGGAGCTCTTGGAGTGCGAGAATTAGGGTTATTGATTGTTAGTGTAGGGTACTAGATCTGTTAGTATAAGGTGTAGTGTTCGTTCATAAGGAATTAGTGTGTCTAGTGTCTTTATTGTCCATGTTGTGCTCGTACGTTACAGGGTGTTTGTAGTCTTGCACGCTAATTTTTGTGTTTTGCAGATTTACTTGTGCGTTATTTAGGCTTTTACATGTTTTTCCGCGACTTTATGTTTATATTGTTACATTGGTTTTTAACGAATTTTTCGCTACAGGTACAAATATTAATATTTTTATTGTTACATTGGTTTCTAACAGTTTTTCATTACAGGGACACAAAACTGTTCTCACGGAGGTAATAAGTGGGTCATTCTGGAAACTAGAATGTCTGGTCTTTTCTCTCCTCACGGGTGCCTAATGTAGGGCCCTACAATGCCTAAACCTCAAGCTCTTAGTAGAGTTGTGAATGGACTCTACTTCCTGCAAACTGGTGGATCTCTCACAAGTGAAGTCGAGCTTCCCAACTGTCATGCAATATGTAATAATGTAGCTAAAACTGATGCACTATTGTGGCATTGGAGATTAGGACACTTTTCTTTTGACAAGTTGAAAATGTTGACACTTATTCCAAAGAACTTTTCCTGTAATGATTTAGTTCCCTATGTGGTTTGTCCTAAATCTAGACATCACATGAAATAATATTTTCCTCTAAGTCAAATTCATTCAACTGATATTTTTGATTCATTCATGGTGATGTCAGGTGAGCTTATGCCAATCAACTTACAATGGTTACAAGTACTTTTCGACCATCGTTGATGACCATAGTAAGGGGAATGTTTTCAGTTCGTTTTTACCAAAAAAAAAAAGGGGAAATGGACTTATCTGCTAGCATCCAAAGGAGGGGAAATCCCTATCATGAAGGGATTGGTTAATATGGCCTCGACACAATTAGAAAAGAAGTTGAATTGATATGATTAGACAATTCCTTTGAGCTCGGAGGATGCAAAGAATTGACTGAATTTTTCTGAGAGAAGGGAATCCTACATCAAACAAACTATGTTGAGACACCCAACAAAACAGTGTGGTTGCGAGAGAACACAAGCACCTATTGGATACAGCGAGGGCTATATCCTTTCAATCCAACCTCCCATAGAGGTATTAGGGTGAGTGCATACTGGTTTCTTCCAAAACTGTGTAGAATCGAAGCCTCTATGAGGATCTACACAACACCAAACCAAAATATGATCATCTTCGCGCATTTGGGTGCATGTGCTTTGCATCCACACTCAAACAAGCAAGGACCAAGTTTCAACCACGAGTACGAGATTGGCTATCCACTGGGCCAAAAGGGGTACAAGTTAATGGACTTGGAGACCAGAAAAATCTTCGTCTCTAGAGATGTTAAGTTCCATGAAAATATATTCCCTTATCACTTATCTAATCATGCGACCATGAATATCTTTGATGTGACACATGTTGTTGATGATGACATTGGGATGAGCATGATCTTGCCTACTCCTTCTCAGTCCACTAAAAACCGATGATACAGACACTGTAGGACACACTCAGTCCACCAGCTTACTTCCAAGACTATGTTTGTAATGCATCGTACTCATCCTCAATGTTGCCTAGCCACATTAACAAACTCGGTTTTTAGTACCAAGTCCATTGCTTCTCTCTCTGTTATATCTGGTAGTGGCATGGTTATGTCAGCAAGTTATCCCAAGGAGAAGAATCTATTAGCTATCAGCAGGTCGCTCAAGATAGTGCATCGGTAGAGGCAACGGATAAGGAGCTTACATCGCTTCAAATAACAATACCTAGACCTTGACACACCTTCCAAAAGGAAAGAAAGAAAGTTATCCGAAATAGATGGGTCTATAAGGTGAAGCATTTTGTTGATGGGAGCAATGAACGCTTCAAAGAACGACTTGGGGCAAAAGGATTCACGTAAAACTTGGCAAAGACTACCTTCATAAATTTTCTCATTTGATTCGCATGACCATCTTGTGCAGCCTAATTTCATTTGCAGTTCAAAATGGATGGCCACTGTTTCAGTTGGACATCAACAATGCCTTTCTCCACAGCCTCGTAAAGGTCTGAAACTATACGATCCTACCCTTGTTTGTCGACTGCATAAGTCTATTTATGGATTTAAGAAAGCCTCGCGTCAATGGCATCCCAAGCTTACAGAAGCTCTCAAGAAAATTGGTTATACTCATTTTCATAACGATCACTCATTGTTCTACAAAAAAACAGGGTTCTACTGTGATCTTTTTGGCTGTTTACGTGGATGATCTATTATTCACTGGCAATGACCTTGCTGAAATAGAGGTTCTCAAAGCTTTCCCACATGATCACTTCAGTATCAAAGACTTGGGGGACTTGCCCTATATAAAGTACCGATAAAGGCTTGATTATTACAGAGAAGATGCCATGGAACTACTCAAATAGTTTCATTGCACAATAGCTGCAGTAACATGTCCACTCCCATTTCACACAAAGCTTCAACACAATCAAGGGATTCCTCTACATGACCCTAAGCCCTATAGACGTCTTCTGGCAATCTCAACGATCTTACCAGCAATAGGTTCGACTTGGCTTTCTCACTTCAACTCTTAAGTCAACTCTTAAGTCAGCAAGCTCCCTGTGACTCTCATATGAGTGTTGCATATCATGTCCTTCGCTATATCAAAGCACAACTAGCACTAAGTTATCCTAATTTCCTCCACTCCAGTCTCTACAATTAGTGCCTACTATGACTCAGACTAGGCCTCTTGCCCTTGTACCTGGCGCTCTATTAGTGACACAGACAGTCTCTTGGTCCTCAGCTGAAGCAGAATATCGCTCCGACGAGTAACCGCTGAACTTGCATTGTCCCTGTCCCAATCAAATGTGATAGACAAGATGCCATGCATATTGCAAAGAATCCTGTCCAACATAAACGAACCAAACAGATCGAAATCAACTGCCACTTTGTTCGGAAGAAACTTCAAGTCAGCCTTATCTCCATTCTACATGTCCCTACTGATATGCAGCTGGCAAACATCATGACGAAAACCATGTCCGAAGCATCATTTCTTTCTCAACAATTTGGGTGTGTCAACTCCGTTACACCCTCCAAGTTGGGGGGGGGGGGGGGGGGGGGGGG
>ONZK01001737.1:24899-52583 GCA_900322385.1 Pharnaceum exiguum | reverse complement strand
TCTTAATACATAAAAATTAACTTAAATTTGACTCACATCACTTATTTATCAATTATAAATATTTATAAAATACATAAAAGATAATGAAAATAACAGGACGAGCCAAACGAGCCGAGCCGAGTCACACTACCCTCAGCTCGAGCTCGGCTCGTTTGACAGGCGAGCCGAGCATTGACCGAGCTGAGCCTGAGGGCTCACCGAGCCGACTCGGTTCATTTACACCCCTAGTCACAATTAACCAATTAGGGGGTCACTAATCAATATTTTTTGTCATTATGATGACCCTGTCACACATATGAAACAGGTTAACACAATTTTTTTATAATTTCAAGCTATTTTAGCTCAAAAAAAGTTTATTAAAAACGAACCTCTAGTATAGACTCTCCTAATAAAATCATCCCCTCACTTTTTATTATTTCTAAGTAGGCAAGGTAAGTCGAGTATCCTTTTAAATTACACAAAGAATTGTATGAATCCGTTTTATATATGAGACTGAGTATTAATAACACTTCGGGTATTCACTAATGACCTGGTGACCCCCCACCCCCACCCGGCCGCCCCGTATAAACAATAATGACCCCTCGGTTAAACATTACTGATCCTATCACGCAGTGTCGTATATTAAACGAATTCACATAAATTTACTCTTTAAATTATACTATACACGATACGGATGTACGGGTATAAGTTTTGTACTATATCTTTTTTTGTATTTAAATGTTTTTATATTATTCTTTAAATTTCTTTTAAGTGATTGTGCCTAGAGACAATATTCAACAATACAAGCCCAATTTAAGCACACCACCAACTAAAAGCCCAACCCAAGAAACATCAGTTAGTTCGGTACAGGCAACAGTCCAAGACCAATCCAAAAAGAGAAAAGTAACCAAGGAGGGTTTTAGTCTTAGGGTTTATCAACACAACACCATACCAAAACAGCAGATTGACAAACAAGAAAGAAAGAAAAAAGAGCAGAGGAGAGAGAGTGGAATAGAAAGAAGCACAAAGAAGATATGGACAGCTATGGATCATCGTCATCAGGCGGCTCATCATCGGCTCAACCTGACCCAGAAACCATCATGGAGGCTGTCAAGACTCAGCTTGCTCAAGCCTATGCTGAGGAGCTTATGGAGGTCCTCTCTCTCTCTCTTTTTATTTTCCAGCTTCTTTTTTTTTGGATTTTTTTCTTTCAGTTTTTGTTGAATTTGTGATGTGGGTATGTCTTGTTTTGTGATTTTATGATGTGGGTATTTGTTGGATTTGTGAAATATTGACTGGAGGTTTAGCTAGAGGTTTTAATTGGGTGTGTAAGTGAAGAAAGATTGGATTTTTAGTGTTATGTGTTAATTTGATCATGTGGGTATTTGTTAGATTAGTGAAATATTGACTGGAGGCTTAATCAGAGGTGTTAATTTTGGTGTGTAAGTGAAGAAAGATTGGATTTTTAGTGTTTTGTGTTAATTTGATCATGTGGGTATTTGTTAGGTTAGTGAAATATTAACTGGGGGCTTAGCTAGTTAGCTAGAGGTGCTAGTTTAGCGTATAAGTGAAGAAAGATTGGATTTTTAGTGTTGTTGGTAATTTGTTCATGTGGGTTTGTGGGAATTTTCTTGAGAATGGCATTGGATGATTGGGAAACTAATATTTATTGTGGCTTGTTGAAGAATAAATTTTTGTGATGTCATAATAAAATTAGCTTCAGCTTCAGCAACAACTGCTATAGTAGGGCTTTGTGATTTGTGTAGTGTGTTGCATAAGCAGTGGTTTCCAGTTGAGCTTGATGATTTAGTAAGTTATTGAGAAGTTCTGTATATTTGATTAGACTGAATGAGTGTTAGGAGTTTACATGAATAGGAAGAGAAATTGTTAGATTAGTGAGAAACATGAATAGGAATGAGTGTGGTTTTATTTTTAGTGTTTGTTGTTGATTTGTTCATGTGGGGGAGTAACTTATTTACTTGTGAAGTACATTGGATGATTAAGACATTATTATCATGACTGATAAAATAAAAATCTATATTGTCATCAGAAATCAGCTTCAGCGAGCTACTGCTACGTAGTTATGATATATATTAGTAATTTATTGCATAAGGAGTGGTTTTCATTATAGCTTGATGGTATAAGTTAAACCAACTTATTACTTCATAATACTCTCACATGTAAGAATTTTTAGAATACTATCAGTCTGACGATTATTAGGAGTTTCCATGAATAGGAAGAGAAATTGTTGATTAATGGAAACATGGGCATGCCCTGGTGCTGTAAATGTCTCTGCCTTCTTAGTATGCCTCTTCTTAGGCTGAAGTTGATCTGCTATTATTGCATTAACTGGGAACACAAGAGTTCTCTCTTTTTTCAAGAACTGTATTTGTGGAAGTTGGAGACATTAGTAGAAGGTTTGTTTCGTTGTGTTTGAGATTGCTTTTTCATCTGTACGACTCTTTTTTCTTTTTGAGGAGCCAAAGACTATTGATTTTTATTGTTTCAGTAATGAACAAAATTTGATTGATGTTGCTGGATGATTAACTTTCTTACAAAGTTTAGGATCTCCGTGTCTCTGTGTTGTTGCTTGTTTATTGATTCATAAGAGTAAGTTAGGAGAATAAGCATGTTCTGTTATGGATCAAATTTTGATGTTTGTGGCTTTGTGCAGACTGTGAGGCACAAGTGCTTCGACAAGTGTATTACAAAACCAGGAACAAGTCTTGGTGGGAGTGAGAGCAGCTGTATATCGAGGTGTGTGGATCGGTATTTGGAAGCCACTGGTATAGTTAGCAAAGCTCTGTTCAGCCGGGCACAGTGAAGCTTGGTGCTGTCTCAGAATTGATACTTGTCAGTTGTCAGAGCAGAATTTAACGTAGGGAATATACATCATGTGTTCTGTTATTCATTTTGTGACGTCCATGATTTGTTTTGTGATTTTCTTTCTGACTTACCAAGTGTCAATGTTATGAGATAAATGATGATTCTGTCATGAATTGAGCACGTATCCAGGTTTCCCCTGATCAATTTAATGTCTCTTTAGTTTCTGGTCTTGGTTTCGAAACTTTTTCGTATGGCCTATTTGGCTCTTGCAAGAGTTTATTGGAAAGTAGAGACTGAGCAATTCAAACTTCTGTTGAAGGCTTTCACTGCCCTCTTTCTTTGCTTCTACCTCAGATGTGGTAACAGTGTAACACTAAGGCATTGGCTTAGTAATAACTGCATAATGCTTGAAAGTGGCAGTGAAGTTGTAACAGATCCCGACCGCTATCATCCTTGGTAGCCATCCCTGACATTGATACGTTGTTTAGTGAGGGAGCGAGGTTCACCTTTTTTTTCCCCTTTGTTGGAAAATAATCTCATTGTATTACCATATAAGAAAATTGAGATGCTATATGGCCTATTGGCCTGTTCGGCAGCAAGCTTTAGGTTTTGGTAATGTTAGCGTTTAAAAGAGATGAAGCACTATTGCAGGCTTCTGTTTGCCTGAAGTAAATTCTGTAATTATCACACCCGCACCCTGCGCTCTTCTGCGTCTTTCGACGCCAGTGGGAACTGCGACTTTCGACGTCAATGCGAACGGAGCTTCTACCGTCAAAAGAACTGAACAATCGACCATGAAAACTGACAACCTCAGTCTTCCCTTCTAAGTTCATTTCATACTAAACCGCTCTGTTTCTTCTCCTTGTGTACATTGCTCCTTTTCGAGCAGTGGTCTAAGAAATTTTCACCGGTAACTCTGTTTCTGGCTTCACTGGCTAATCCTCAAAAACTCTAGATAAACACCTTTTTTCTCCCTTAACAGTTAGGGGATCTATCCCGTACCTCTCTTGAACTACAATCTGCATCACAAGGCCAGTACCATTTGTCTAGGAACCCACATGAAGGCATAATAGCAGGGTCCCTAGACCCTATGTGCTGTCCCAAATACAGTTTTTTTCCTTCTGTTTTAAAAGAAGACATCAAGACCGGTGAGATTGGCCATTATTAACCTTAAAAATTGAGGGTGTGCTACTGTGCTCTCAGCTCTGTACCATTTGAGCCATTTCTTACAACCAATTAAGCCACTGAAAATTTCATCAAAAAAAAGAAAGAAGTGCTTCTGTATTCACCGCGGCAACCCAACAATCTTATCAGTTAGAGGTTAGAAACTGAACAGAAGAACAATTTCTCACCACTACATAATTCAAAAGGACAGATAATTTCACAAACCAAAAACAGTTGAAAGCAGCTCGTGATAGCCTGAGGAATACTGATATTTGAGCTAGGATGAACAAAGGGTGCCATTGAAAGCCCCCCAAATGAGGGCTCAGGTATGATCATTACAGAAAATCTCTCAAGCAAAGAAACAGAAGGGGAAAATAAAACCATAGAATGCAAACAAATTTAAACTCCTTATAGGAGAATATATATAATAAATGTAATAATTCACGCTTGAGAGCATACAGCAGCAAGCCCAAGTTCAACAACTTATCATCATCATCAAAACAAATTCTAGGGGAAAATATAAGTTTTGTTCAACAGCCTCCACTGACACACATACTGTCAGAACATGCTGTCAGACATGAAGTCTCAAGCTTCTTCTTAAATAAATTACCAAGAGCATGGGAACAATAGCAGCAGATAAGCAAGAAATCTACTAGTATGTGAATCCTTCAATAGAACTGAAAGGGTGCTGCAAACTAATGCCGAAGCCTCCATTATGAATAAATAAGACTGACAAATAGTTCCGCGAAAGTTATCTCCTCAAAGTCTGTAGAATGTACTCTGCATACAGATCCCTAAAAAGAAATAACAGATACACTTAGGTACCAGAGAGCTTACAAAGAAACAGCTACAGAAAGTGACTTCATCATTGAAAAAGATAGGTAGAGCATAAAATTATCGCTTACATTGAATGCTGGATGGCATCAAAAGCAGTTTGGGCGGGCAAGAATTCATCAACTGCGACCTCTTTGTTCTCGTTTTTCTTGTCTAACCACTTGTCAAGGAAACAAAACTTCTTCTCACGAAATTAGATATATATTTATTAGGTTAATCACTTCATATTGTAAGTTCTCATTTAGCTAATCAAAGGTATGAAAGGATACAGTCCTCAAAAAAGCGTCGGATCTCAGCCAAACGATGTGGTGCAAGTTGTGAAATGCAAGTGTAGTGACGGTATTCGGGATCGTCAGCACAAACTGCAATGATCTTGTCATCCTTCTCTCCCTGTAATAAATCCAAGAGAAAAAAATTAAGCATAATCATATAACTAAGAAGTAGCAAATCATCAATAGAGAACAAATTCTGTGCAGGTAAAGCACCTGGTCAATCATAGGCATCAGTCCAATAGCCCGAGCCCGGAGGAAACAACCTGGGATCACTGGTTCCTACATAGTTTCAAAATACATAGATGAGCATAAACACCGGATCAAATGAAAGCAATCATTTCCACGAAACCCCATCTTCCAGAGTCCAAGCATAGCAAAGTAGTCAATCATGCAGGTTGCATTACCTGCATAAGAACCAAGACGTCCATCGGATCACCATCTTCACACAATGTGCGTGGAATGAAACCATAGTTATGGGGATAGACTACAGACGAGTACAAAATCCGATCAACCTGAAAACCAATACACCCATTGGATAATGTTAGATGCCTAAGTCATTGTACAACTACAACCAACAAACAATCAGATTCTCATGTCCCTATGGCTGAGGTAGGAAGACCCACCTTAATCAAACCAGTTTTCTTGTCAAGCTCGTACTTCACCTTACTCCCCTTACTGATCTCAACAACCTGCGATATTCAATCGTTACTCAAAACCATTGTTTCAAACACATCACTAACAATCACATACTACAATAAGCCTAATAGGTCAATCAAGCAAATGCAAGCAAATGGGGTTATAGCCTTATAGGTACTTACAGTGTTGGAAATTACAGGAGCTTCGGGTCCTGTGAATATAAACCCAACAAAAAAACACAACTTAGCTCCAAGGTCAACATACATTACAAATTCACGACAAAATGGTAAACACCATAAAGATCAAAACTTTACACTACATACATACCAATCTTATACATACACTAGACCATGTAAAACAACAACAACAGAGTGTAATTCCCATTCACTGGGGGTGCTCGGGGGTCAGGATGTACGCAACCTTACCACTATTTAAGAAAACAGGGAGGTTGTTCCTAAGATTGACCTAAATACATACACAAGACCATGTACAACAAAAACCGAGTTCCCACCAGGGGTGCTCGGGGGTCGGGATTTACGCAACCTTACATCTGTTTAAGAAAACAGAGAGGTTGTTTCCGAGATTGACACTACCAAAAAGATCAAAACTTTACAATCTACATATACAAATGCATAGTTCCATACCAATCTCAAGGTCATGCCAAGGGTGGGCAGCAACAGATCTCCTACCCATTGAGGAAATAATCCTCTGGTTCAGCTTAGGAACTTGCCTGTGTTGATCACTCATTTTTTTCTGTAATTTTAAAGAAAACCCAAATGGGATTTATTAGTATTCAACACATTTTGCAAATAACAATACAATTTTCATCCAAAAGCATTCATTTTCAAATGATTTCCTGACAACCCCACATCATGGATCTATCATTATGTTGACATAATATCAAAAAGCACCAATCTTTGGATGTGACAACAAACTAAAACTTTTATGCTAGATCGAAAAATGACAATAATAATCTAATAACTACTCGTATATAACAATATGTCAGAAACACTTACCAGATGATAAGATAGGAAGAAATCTCACGACAAAGAAGAAAGAACAAAGGGCAAATATGGGAGAAAGTGAAGAGTTTTTCCAACCTTTATTGGTGCTTTGCACTAGTAATTGTTATGGTCGTTTATTGAAGTTGTGCCTTCACATTTTATAATGTGTCGCAAAACACAAATTTTGCCGCTTTCGAGGGGAGACTGTTTTTAACTTTCTTAATGAATTTTGTTATAAATGTTATTTTTTTCCCAATTGAGTTATCAGACATGTTTTAGAGATTCGATCAATATTACAAAAGGTTAATGGATCATTTTATCTTAGCCATTAAATAAAAATCTTTACAAATGTCTGAACGGTTAAGATATGAAACGGGTCAATAATTACAGAAAATGTTGATTAATGACCAATCGCATTTATGAAATTTGTTCACACAAATTTTTCTGTAATGATCCAGCAAGAACTATCTATGAATATGTTTAGTAGATCGAGGATGAGTGTTTTGAAGATTTAGAATACAAAAAGTTAAACTCTTTCTAATCAACGCCTTTTAAACATTTTTTAGGTAACATATTGGATTAGGAGCGACTCATCTCAGTTGTCTAATTCACGTGTCAAGATATATCCCAATTCACAA
Source organism: Pharnaceum exiguum (assembly GCA_900322385.1). NCBI lineage: Eukaryota > Viridiplantae > Streptophyta > Magnoliopsida > Caryophyllales > Molluginaceae > Pharnaceum > Pharnaceum exiguum. Next base: position 45,230 of record ONZK01001737.1, on the reverse strand, counting down.
TTCTTTTGCAATCAAATCTGCTAGCATATTCCTTTCTCGAAAGATATATGTCAATTCTTAATGAATTTTTACATCTTCTATAGAGCTCTTAATCTTCTACGTAGTATGGTCATTGTACTCCCTCCTTAGAAAACTTGGATGAGTCGAATAATCACATCAAGTTTCATCGCTTTCTTTTTGCTCCCTCTCATTTCCATTGGTCTAGCAATTTTCAAAGGGCAAAGCATGAGCTTGGATTCTCTCCTATTGCACGCAAAAAGGGGTATTCCAATTTATTTTTCAAAAAGGGGTATTCCAATTTATTTTTCACATTGGGATTTGGGGGAAATTAGGGGTGGGTTTTTGAAAATTAATAATAATAAAAAGATAACTTCACTTTTAATCCCAACCCTTTAAAATAGAAATGGAGATATCTCATTGCCGGAGATGATCCAAATTCCTTAAGCACCGTCTGCAATATAATTAAAGTTTTAACTGTATCCCCCATTATGTTTAATATTAATGGATTAATTTGCTTGAGTTCTAACAACGTAATTGGTTCTCAAGGGTCAACGACGCGTTTTAAAATGTGTTCGCTGTCCCGCGCATCTGACGACTGACAGACATATCCCCTCTCCACATTTCAAGAGATGTGCCACTGTGTTAGTGTGTACGTGATTTTTGTATATTAAAATGGGAAATCAAATAATTGTTTTTGGTTGATTTTTACATGCGAAGCATCTATAGTAGAATTGTCGAATGTGAATAAAGTGGGAATTGATTCGCGGTGGTGACTGGTGAGGTTCCTGGTATTTCATAAAGTTGTAGAGTATAATGCATGGATGATAAAGTTCATACAAGTACGAGTATATGTTTCGATTGATTCGCTGTACAAAATATCTTGTGTGTGGACGGTGGAGGTCAAAGCCGCTATAGGGAAGAAGTTATATACTCCTAATCATAAGCTGGGCGAGTAATCATAACATAACATGCTCCTAATCAACTAATCTTAATTGTTGTTCGTTTTGGTTGCAAAAGAAGTCTCAACGACAACACCGACTACTACTGGCTTAGGGAAAGAAAAGTTTATTCTCGCATGTATAACATAACCGAAATGTGCTTAAATTTCTGATAAGCTGAATTGAAAACATGAGAACTTGAGAGAAAAGTTGTAAAGATAAGAGTTTAGTTAACTTTTTGTTAACTTATTAGTACTACTAGAGTTTAGTTGCCGATTCGTGCATTTGGTGAAGTTTGTTAACCTCTTAGCTATTGTGCATGGTGTAGTTATGCTGCGTACAATACTTTGGGAAAAATTTGTGTGAACCCATTTCATGTATAAGATTGGGTAAGAGAGTTCATTATATTGCAGCCGAGAGGTCATTATTGTATAGTCGAAGGGTCATTACTATACTGTCGAGGCGTCACTAATACTTAACCTCATACATAAAACGAGTTCACACAAATTTTTTTCCATACTTTATTGGTTCATCAGGATCAACAAAGGAAAACACTAGCGTTTGGTACATGACCATGTCAATTACCCAGTAAAGTGTTGTTTTTTTGGGTGTGAAAAGTTGGTAAAGTATATAGAATTCCGGAAAGTTAATTGCTTAACGGATAGGAAGTAGTCGTACATCCACGCACACATGACATATTAACATTGTGGGTCAAATTATTAACACCAATAACTAACTTGGAAAATCTTTGATCTATTACACCAACATGACCAACTGTCTTTGGCGTTCCAGGAGGGAATTGCTTTTATCCATTGTTACGTTACGTTGCGGTAAGATAAAAATAAAGATACATTTCATTGTGAAGCTGTGAAGCACAAACATATGTTCTACTACTATGTTGGTACTAGGTAGGCCAATTCCACACGTACTTCCAATTAGGTGAAATAATATGGCATTGATGGACATACAACAAACAATGAGTTACACTGATTCAAAACGGCCAAGGAAAAAGGTTGTGATCATTTTCCATGGATTCACAAATTCTGCAAGGGAAAAACTTGTGATCATTTCAATGGATTCACCAACACATGCCTGTAATTTGAAAGGTTCAGTACGCAGTCACAAATTACATCGCTGTAACAGTAACAAATTTTGAGGATGGACTATAGAGGAGCCACCCTATGTAGCACAGAATGGGGTGAGTGAGATAGAGTACATAGTTGACTAGTGACTGCCTGACTGTGGCTCGGGGCTTGGGGTTTCCGACTTTCCGTGTAACTTCAAAAACAACAACTAAGATGGTGGAGATGCTAACCTCATCGTCCGCACAACACTAATCAAAATGAGCATGGAGAAAAAGAAAAGATTACTGAAGAAGGGAATGAACTCTTGCAGTTAATTACAAAGGGCCGAGTCTCATCTATTTTCAGAGCAATGACAGGTCTGATTGTCAACAAAGGAAAAATCACTCATGAACCCTAAACTTCTATGCAACCAAAACTTCATACAAGCTCTTTCACCTTTATTGGGAGAATAGGGGGGTCGACATCAATACCCATGTTCGCAGCAGTTCCCGCGATCATTTTCATTGCAGATTCAATGTTCGTGCAATTCAAGTCTGGTAGCTTTTCCGTGGCAATTTGACGAACTTGATCAACAGTTACTTTACCAACCTTTTCCCTCTTTGGGTCCTTTGATCCCTTCTCAACACCTGCCATCACAGATGTCAGGATTCAGTAACATCATGTTGGATAGAATGTAAGTTTAACTAATTGGATTAATTTGCAGACATCACAAGCAGCAGAACGACAAATTTTGGAAAAATAGAACCTAGGATGCCACAAGAATATGAAACCTAGTATTCAAAAGGAAGGTACATTATTAGTTCCCAACAAAAATTCCTAGGTCTATATACACATAATATACTGGTAAGGCAGGGTTGGAAACAGAGATTATAGACCAAAGGATCACTTATATCAGCAGAAGATGTTGCACAGGAAATTTAAAACAAATCCAACACAAAAACTTTCCTTTTAAAAATGGAAGGGCATTATTTTCAATCAACTGAAAGACAAACACATCCTCAATTAAAAGATTGCATAGGCATACTGGCTCCTCTCCCCCCTCCCCCACCAAAAAAATAGATAAAAACACTCAACAACTACCGCGCAGCCGAAGGGCGACTCTTCACCATACTCTTATCAATACCAGAAACTAGCAAACCAGTCTTCCATAATAGCAGCACGAAGACAGACCATGAGTACAACTTCACAAGAAAAAGGGTAATAGCTACACTGTACATGCTGAAGCAAGGCTCATGTCAAGCCGAATTAACTCTGTTTACATACTTATTAAAAGAGAGCATTCTTGGACGCAGGAACACAGCATAACAAAATCTTTTAGTAACTTAGTATGACACTGACAGCAAATACTAGCAATTTCCATTCGAGAATTGGGTATACGGCACACAACTTCTACATCAGTTTTTGATATTCCAGGACATTCCATGTCAAAGCATCTCACGTCAAGGACTCAAGGGTGTCACAGGCTAAATTTCATGCAGCACATATCTGAATATGCCGGTTCAAAACATCTGCAGGCATACAACCGAAACATCTCTTTGTTAGGCCCCCGGTTCCAAAGCCTACATTATATAGTTGTTTAATATATCCCTTGAAGGAGTATACTTCCACAGAAGAGCCCTTTATGTCGGAATACAAGTACTAGTTGGACAGACATGATATATATCTAGTCAACTAAGACTAACGAACATGATATCCGCTATGAGATGATAAAAAGCTGGTTCTATGGTGAGAAATCAAGTACCTGCAGCCTTGAGAAGAAGAACAGAAGCAGGAGGGGTCTTGAGAATAAAAGTAAAACTCTTATCCTGCATTTTGATACAGCAAGCAAATCATGAATAAAAAAAATGCATCACTTAGAGCAGAAACATTAAGATATCAGATATGAAAGAAAACTTGATATCCTGATTATATGACAATGCTATTAGCTTACATCATATACTGTAATTTCAACTGGAATAATATAGCCGGCCTTCTCAGCTGTTTTAGCATTATACTCCTTACAGAATGCCATAATGTTGACACCCTTAGAACCAAGAGCAGGACCCACTGGTGGCGCTGGTGTTGCTTTTCCGGCATCCAATGCCAGCTTTACCACTCCAACAACTTCACAAAAACAATCACAAATATCAATTTCCCAACCGCTATACTCAATCAATCAATAACCTCTAAACACAATCCCAACTCCCAAATTAGCTACCCTTTTGCTAAGTTGGCTTGAACAAAGCAACATCACAACCATGTAATCCTATTGTTTGGTTAGCATATGCTTTGATGTGGGACGTATCATTCCCCGAAGACCCTGAACAACATTTGATCACCTTTTTCATGAACTTAAGCATGTAAGCTAATTCCTACAAAATTCCAAAAGATTATGTAAAAATAAAATTCACATGTTACCAATCGAGCACTAAGGCTCAAATCTCCATGACTTATTCTCTCCGAGTTTTCAGTTCAGTTCCGTTTAGTTGAGTTCCAAAGTATTCTTTACTCCTAATAACTAAAATTCAGTTCACCTAGTACAATTCACGAGATTTCAGTTCATTTCAGTTCAGTATTCTTTACTTCTAATAACTAGAATTCAGTTCCCTTAGTACAATTCAGAGTTGAGTTTTCAGTTCAGTTCAGTTCACTTCAATTAACGCCTTAAGAGCATAGCTTTTAAGTTCACAAAAAGCCTACTTATAGTACACTTAAATACATGCAACACCCAACAAAATATAACAGCTGAAAACACATTTATAAAAGAAAAGGTTTTTACCTTTCTTGGCTTTACCAGAGGGCTTAGGAGCCATGGCAACAACAGTAAGGTGTCTTCTAGGGGAAGGAGACAAATGGGGTTGTTTCAGAAAGCCAAAAGAGCACTTGTTCTTGGTGGGTAAGGAGGTAAAAGGTGAAGGGTTGAGAACTAAAGAGCCAAGCTTTGGGCTTGTGAAAGAGGAGATAGTAGCTGCTTGTGGTGCAATGTTGTGGTACTGGTATGCTGATAAGTAATGTGCCATTTTGTTGGCTGTTGAAGAGGAAAGGAGAGAGAGTGGAATGGAAGTGAAGGGAAGGGAAGTCAGTGTTTGGGAGAGTGGAGAAAAGAAAGGCCTATCCAGAGTGAAGGCAAGGATTTGGGATGAAATGATGATGATGATGATAAATTGATAACTGTGATAACGGAAACACCTCCTGATGTTTGGTACTATTACGACGCCGTTTCACTCCACAAAAGTTGTTCTTCTAAGTAGTTTTTTTTAGGGGGGAAATTCTTAGTTTTTTAGATTAGATTATGGTGTAAAATTTAATTGGAATCAAATGTTAATTTCAAATAGACATGAAAAGAAGAATTTTACCTCATAGTGAGAACAAACAAAGAGTTGATTCACCATAAAATGAAAAGTAAAGTGGAAATATTTATAAAGGTAATGGGTACTAGGAGAGATGATAATGCATCGGTCGAATTGATTTGAAAAACCTAGATTGCAATTCATATAGTGGGCGTGGCTCTTTTATAAACACCATTGTTAGTAAACATGTCATAACTTTTGCACAATAATAATTTAGGCTCACGTATAAGGTTTTGACTTTAAAAAGAAGGCTTTGATGATTAAGACAAAATTGATAATCACTTTGAATTATAAAGTATCAAACTTTGCTAAAATAAAAAAAAAGTAGTAAGAAATAGTTTGGTAGCCTTGTACCATTTTGTAATATAAATGAAACTAGAATAAGAGAAATCTCAATTTGCATGATATAACAATTTTATTGTCAAGTACATGAAGGTTACAAATGAACAACATTAGTTCAATTCAATTTTTTTCCCCGCACTATAAGGGTGTTATTGAATAAAGTTGCGGTGGTGAAGATTTCACACATAAAATGCAATGTTTTGTACCTTAATTATAGTCACTTTAGCTATCACGCTTTGAAGAACCTAAAAGAAGTAGATCTATTCAGCATACGATTCAATTTTGAAAACTACACCTATTTATATCCACTCAAGTGATTACAATTTGAAAGCTTATGATCTTTTTTGTTTTTAAAAGTTAAAAGCTAATGAGAGCAAATTACATCATACACTTGGCATGAAATATACTTGCATAGTTGCATCGTGCATTCAAGGTGTACCCGTGCTTCGTATACCCTCTTCTTCTTTTTTTCTTGTTTTAGACCCAATACTTTTAAAAAAATTATGGGTCTAGTTTTTAATCATCTACACACAAAGGAAGTGTACGTGTAACTTGTAAGGTACACTCAAGTTTATGATGTAATTTAGCGTTTATCGTGCTCTATTTATGTAGATGGGTGAACATTAGAGTTTGTTTTGTTTGTTAGGTAAACTTTTGGATATTATCAGATAAATTAAAAGTATTTTTATGATTCCTCATTTTTAAAAATATCTTTGTAATTCTGTTTTGTTTGTTCCAAATAGAGTATTTTTCAAATACTATTCGGAGAATGGGCAAAAGTTTAAATAATCCAATAATCCATAATTCCATGTGCAAGCACAGTTGTGTTTGTGTCTACCCCTGCCCGTGGGAAGAGTTCAAACTATAATCTGTGAGTAAGCAGTGACAGGAAAAGAGACATTCTTCTGTCTTAAGCCAAAACCCAATAATTCTTCCATTTTCCATTTCTCTAGAAAACAGCACCAACACAACATAACATATTTACATTTGCATAACTAAAATGTTTCCCAACCTCTTTACATCCTTCCATCTCTCCCACTTCACCTAACAGTCAACACAAACACAACAACACCCACAAAACAAAAACTAAACCAAAGCAAAGCAAAGTTCTTTACATTTCAAATTCTCAACCAGAAACTTACATTGTAACAACAACAACAGAATGAGACAGTACAAGGGTACTAGCATAAACAGCAGCAACAACAACAGTGGAGTTTCAGCTAGATGGGTTGTTCTTCTTTGCTTTGCTAGCTTCTTCTTTGGTGTTCTCATTGTCGACTGGTCTCTCTCTCCTCTTTTATGTCATTTCTTGTTGAATTTTGGTTCACATTGTCATTGTTAGATCATCATCATTGTGTGTAGGTTTTGATGGGTTGATGAATGAATGTGGGTAGTTTTTGTTTTGGCATGTTTGTGTATTTGTATGGGTTGTTTGGTTGACTGTTATGTTTTGCTACGTGGGTTTTAAAATGCAGGTCAATTTGTGGGTTTTTTTTGGTAGAAAAATTCCATCTTTTACATTTAGAAAAAAACCCTTTTTGTGGGTTTGAAATGCTTTAGTGTAATGTTGACATGAGTGGATCCCTATAAGGAAAGAAAGAAAGAAAGAATAGTTTTTTAGAGTAGGGTTTAATTGTATCAATTGAGGGTTTTAACACTTGAACTGAGGTGGCTGTGTAAACTAGAGTAAGTGATATGTTATGTAGGGGATGGCGTGGCGCTATCAAAGTGAGCATCTTCTGTCCAATGTGGATTGTTGCTGGTTGAGTCGTGGTTATTGCCTGTCCAATTCTGTCGTTTGGTTCTTGCTAGCGGACCCTAAATGGTTGTTTTCGTTGTTGCTCCATCGAAATGAGCATCTTCCGTCCAATGTGGATTGTTGCTCGGGTTGAGTCTTTGTGATTGCCGGTCCAATTCCGTTGTTTGGTCCTTGCTAGCCGACCCCAAATGGTTGTTGTTGCTGATAATGTCGGAGTATAGTCTTATGCTAGGAGGGTACACAGAATGCGAGGGGAGGTTACTTAATGTTGAGTGATAATAGCTTTAAGGCACTTATGTGTTTACTCATTGCAATCGTAGATGAGAGGTAGGAAGCGAAGATGTTACTTGGGATCGTGTTGGAATCTCTTTGATACAACTGATTTTTGGAGATACAGAGAGTATAATGTCTTCTTAGTTCACCAGTCAGGTGTTGTTACCTTCATCGTTTGACAAAATTGATTCTGTCTTTGAACTTAGCCGAACTTTGCCTACTTCCTGTCAATGAATAGGTGTTGATTCTGTTAAATTTTTGGCTATTGCTATGCATCTTGTTTGAATTGCTATGAGATGTTTAATTAGTAGCTCATTTTATAGGGGGTATCCTTTTTTATAGTTAATTCCGTATCTGCAATGTATTTCTTGTGTATTTTGTTTTGATGTCAATTACATTGGGCCCTGTATGGTGTGTAGGTTATGGGAAATTCCTGAACCTATTCCAATGGAGCGGAGGTCCCTGCGCTCTGAAATGCTACCTGAGAAGCAAAATCAGCCTTTGGTTGACTGTCTTGGCAAGGTAAGTTACAATAATGAAATGAGCAATGACTCTTTTTCTTATGCTGAACTTCTGCAAATAAGTTTACCCTATCCATGCAGGAGACATCCTTACAGTCCACGGACATCCTCTCTCAAGTTACTCATACACATGACGTGATAAAGTATCTTTCTGTCGTTCGTTATTATCTACCAGTGCAAGATTCTCCTCTGTGTTCAATATGTTGAATGGCTTCCTTTGATTAGGCATCTCTGACAAATTCAGCATTTTATTCAGGACATTAGACAAGAGCATTTCCTCTCTTGAAATGAAATTAGCTGCTGCTAGAGTTTCCAAAGTGCATGATGAAGAGCCGTCTCCAACTGCTTCAAGAAAAGAAAAAGATCCATTGAATGAGCGCCCCAAAGTTTTCTTTGTAATGGGAATCATGACTGGATTTAGTAGCAGAAAACGGAGGGATTCAATCAGAGATAGCTGGTTGCCTCAAGGTTGAATTCTTTAACACAGAAGCAACTGCACTTGTTTCAATATATGTCATTCTAGAGACTTCTGAATCTCAGTTTCTGTGATGAAATTTCTAATTAGGCGAGGCGTTAAAAAGATTGGAGAAAGAGAAGGGAATTATTGTACGATTTGTTATTGGACACAGGTAGACAACAAACTTCGTCTGTAACTTGATATATATGCTGTAAGGCCACAAATTGCTTAACCCGTTTTGTTACTTATCATCACCTTTTAGTTCTACCCCTGGAGGAGTGCTGGATCGAGCTGTTGAAGCGGAAGAGCGTCAACACAAGGACTTTCTAAGACTTGTAAGTAATGTTATGGATACTCCTTTAAATACCTTGCGTCTAAACTGTATACTCTTCTTTGTTGATAGTCCTTCTCTGGCACGCTTGTTGGACATGTCTTAAACTTGTCACCCAACAGAATCCTACTCTCTACACATGACTAATAACAAGTATTAACTCTATTTGGGAGTGTGCGTTGGGGGGTGGGTAACAACCTTCAGGGGGCTGGACGCATTTTGTGACTATTCTAGTAGGAGGAACTAGAGTAGTTTACTGGGTAGCTTAATCTACTAGTAGAGGCGTTGGAGCTAGAAGAGAGGAGATGGAATTTTTGTTTGAGTAATAATTTTTGCTAGCAAAGCTTGCTGGTTCTTATTTCTAGGAAAAGTATCTGTGACAAAACTAGTTGGCCCAGGAAAATACGTTTTTGTGCATTTTCCAAGAGACATAGTATGGGGATTTCTGATGGATTGAAGGGTGTTCCATGTAACTTGTATGATATTGGGTGAATGACACAGTGCTGCTTCAGGATGGAGATCTCTCTGGTTCAGGATTCTAGGTTTCTTGTCCCAAGGATAGTTTTCTGCTACTACCGTATCTCTTGGAACACCAATGTGAAGCTGATGGGATTCTTGTCCCAAGGATAGTTTTCCGCTACTACTGTGTCTCTTGGGTGCATATGGAGATCTCTCTGGTTCAGGATTCTAGGTTTGCATGACAATATATGCTCAAAAGGAAAATGCCATTCGAGTCCGCTTAGGTTGCTAGGTGCAGAGTGAGAGGGCAAATCAAGAGAAATAAATGTGTCCGGCTGTCCGCCATGAGTCCATGACCTCTGCAGAAGCTTTTGTTGCCTTTCCTTCAGGGCAGACTGATTGAAATGCAACCTCTGGTTGCTAAGGGTTGGGGGTGGTGTTGAGGGAAAGTCTTAATCTGCACACTATATTATATTCTTCTCCTTGCTGAGGCTTAAGTTATGTCCAAGGATGTGCTTGAATTTTTTTCACATTTTAAGTTAGTCACAGAGCTGATGATGTGGAAAATGAGGTTGAATAAGCAGTGGATTCTGAGATTTGGACTTCTGATTGTTGGACCCAAGACCGAAATTATGGTTTTTTCAGCAGCATTTGTCACTCAAATGAATATTATGAATAGAATCTTGAATGTTGGTGTAGGATATGGATGTTTTGTTATTTAAGCTTCTTTTATTTATATGAATTGATGGCTCGGATGTGAGGAACTGGAAATCAGAATGATCTTCTTCATGGCTTTAGCTTAGCACAATAACTTAGCCATGCATTTTCCTATATTTTAAAGAAAGGAAAGACATTGATGGATTTGATGTTGGATGAACCTTTCCGTCTTACAGTTGCTTTTAAGTAGAGCATAGCTTAACAATGGTAGTTTTACCGCAGGATCATGTTGAAGGATACCATGAATTGTCCTCAAAAACTCAAAATTACTTTTCCCACAGCTGTTGCGAAGTGGGATGCTGACTTCTATATTAAAGCAGATGATGATGTGCACATAAATCTAGGTTTGTGACTCCACTTTCTAGCTTAATGGATTCTATATTATTTCCTCTGCTCATGCATAAAACGTGCTTTTGTGTGTCAGGTATGGTGGGTTCTACACTGGCACGCCATAAGTCGAAGCCGCGTATCTACATTGGTTGTATGAAGTCTGGAGCTGTTCTATCGCAAAAGTGAGACAATTTTTCTCTTTCGGTCCTCTGTTGTAACCAGGACTTTAACAATAACATCTTCTGTATAACATCTTCAGGGGGGTCAAGTACCATGAACCAGAATTTTGGAAGTTCGGTGAGGAGGGGAACAAGTACTTCAGACATGCTACTGGTCAAATATATGCAATCTCAAAAGACTTGGCTACATATATATCAGTCAATAAGTGAGTCTTATGCCTTTGTCTCAAGATTTCTATATTTGTGAGAGCCTGAGAGGGTGGTGGACTTTACTGCAAGATAAGATCTTGTGTAAATTTCTATTTTATGTTATTATGAGAAAATTCCATTCTTTCTGCAGTGACTGGTGATAATATATGAAATGGCAGGCTAACTTTATTGCGTTTCAGGCATGTACTCCACAAATATGCCAATGAAGATGTATCACTGGGTTCTTGGCTGATTGGTCTCGATGTCAGCCACATTGATGATAGAAGCCTTTGCTGTGGGACTATTCCTGGTAAGCTTACAATGGACCTGTTATCAGAATAATCATTTATGCTTACTCAGCAGCTGGCCCTTATCCCTCATTGTTTCCCAAAGAGTTTGATCTGCTTTGGTCTTAGTTTCAGTAGCATTTATTTGAGTCACATGTTGATGGAGATTATATTTTAAGTTCAGAAAATTTCTCGCGGGATGTGTGGGTCAGCATAGATATTAATTGCATCTTCACAGACCAGTAAAGCGTTTTTAGTCTGAAAGCCTAGTTTCCTTGGGGGTAAATGGGAAGTTCTACCATCTGGAAGAAATACAAAGAAGGGCCCTGATATGTTCACTTGAGTTAAAAGTGCTCATTTTCTGAAGATCTCTCTGTTTTCCGCTTGTCTTGATATGTTTTCCTGATTTTGCTCTGGTCCTTTTTAGAGGTTGCTTTTGCTTTTGCATTGCAATACCTTTGACTGATTCATCTTTTGAAATGTTTTTTTTTTGGTTAAAATTTTTGAAATGAATTTTGGCCCACAAAAAATAACTGTTTTACTCTTCCACCTGTTGGTATCTTATCCTTTCTGCTTGATCATTAAGAATTGTGATATACAAAAAATTGAGAGCATTGCTTTAATCTTGATGTCCTACATAAGATGGTCTCCTTTGATCTGGATCAATGAGGAAATCTTGACGAGCTTTGGCTTAAAGGATTATCATTTATTAATGGAGTTCGCACCATATGAAAACTCGAGGAACTTCTGGGATGTAATGTTTTTGATCTCTTGTGGTCCTTGTGGACCATAGTAAAATAAAGGCCGGGTTGCAAACTTGCAATTGCTGAAAAGTGACAACTGATGAAAATAGAGATAATCTTGTGGAGTAAAACAGATTCCATGATGACCTGTTCTTGTGGAAAGTTCTGTAAGAAAGGTCACTTGCCATCTGACTATCTGAGCACTGGACTATTGAAACCCTATGCCATCTAATGCGGGTAGATATCTTTTGTGTTTGACATATACCACAACTGGTTTTATTTAGATTTCAGATACCTTTTCTGGCAACATCTGGACCTTGGTAGAAATCATTTTGTTTCTGATGAAGAGCTTCCAGTCACGGATAATTGATATCTAGGGTGTATGGGGGTTGCAATCTGTGAAGAATAGACAGTATAATTTACCTGGTCTTAATGATAGTATGCTGCGGAATATGGTGAGCATGATTGAGTGGTAAATCATGAGCCAGAACAACAGAACATATGAAGTTGGTTGAACATGAAAATAATGAGGATTGTGTTCTGCACTTCTGCCTGTAGGGCTACTCGAGGTGAGTGTAGGACTGTAGTCACTTGGCGAGAATAGAGTGTCCAAGGAAGCTAAATGCGGGTATGTCAACAATTATATTGAGCCAAAACCATGCAAAGTGGAGGCAGTATAGATGGTTATACTAGGGTAATATGTACAGAGAAACATCCCATCTAAAGGCAGTGCTTGTAGCAGTGAAAGTCTGATTTCTGATAATCAGATACTGTTTCTTTTCTTTCTTTCTTTGAGAATGTCGATAATCAGACACTTCTAGAATTACAGATTATGTTCCTTTTGGTGAGAGGTTAGTGTAACTGGTATTTGTGAGTTGGAATTTCAAGTTGTAGAAGAAAGCTAGAGGGACTGGAAGATGCTTATACTAGATTGGTGTGGTTAGAGAGTGAGACAAGGATCCTGGTTAAATGGTTAACGCCTACTGTTGTTTTGCTGCACACATTTCTTGGCAATAACATGCGCTTAATAAGACGCGAAAGATGAAAATATATCTCCATGTGGGCGTTTTATCCTCCCGCATGCTGATTGCCATTGTATAACACTGTAATTACCTTTCTCCTTGTAAACAAGAAGTGTATGCTCGTTTGCTCTATTTTTTTTTCTTTCCAAAATACGATATTCTAGTAATGGAATTTATGGTCATGTTTGCTGTTTATCCAGATTGTGAATGGAAGGCCCAAGCAGGTAACCCTTGTGCTGCATCATTCGACTGGAGCTGCAGCGGTATTTGTAAATCTGTAGAAAGAATGAAGGAAGTTCATCAAAAGTGTGGGGAAGGTGAAGGAGCTATCTGGCATACTAGTTACTGAGGCTCCTGGTTGCTTCTTGACTAACTTTAACACGAACGTCGACTAAAATTTCTTTAATGGGTGATCACTATAGGCTGTAGCTCTCTTGAATCACGCAAGTTAGGTCTACCCAATTTTTTGCCTAGTTATGTATTGGGCACGATGGTAAGTAGTATGTACCAATTGATACTTGATTGTAATTTGTATATGACAATTAATGAGTAGTTGCACAGTCCTCTAATTTATGGAACCCTTGCATATAGTTGCAAATTACTGCCTGCGAAATGCATTGTTTAAGTCACTGGGTTAGCACCTGTAAGAAAGACTGCTTTCAACTTGGCATCAACTACAACGTAGAATCAAGATGGAAGTGTATAGAGCATCTTTACATGCTTCATACACAAAATGTAACGAAGACTTAATAAAAAACATTACTCTATGGTTCAATTTCAATTTTTTCTTAAAATACAATCGATCTTCGACTACTCATATAACTTCATCCCCAAATAAACTATGGTGGAAATTTGTGCTAGACAAAAAAGTTGTCCCTTTTTTTTTTCAAAGTCGTGAATATTAGGGATGTTAATGGAGGGAGAACGATAAGCGGTCCTCTACCCTTATCCCCAAAAAAAATATTCTCCCTCAATGGGCCATGGCGGATTAAGATTTCAAAATCTATCTCCGCTAACTAACACAAATAATTATCCTAAAAAAACAATATTTGAGTTTTAGTTTCTTTTTTATTTCAAAAGTTTATTATTCTATTAAATAATAATTAGACAAGGTGGGGCGGTGATTAATTGATAACCATCCCCACCTTACCATCGTTGGGGAATTTGATTCCTCATCACCAGCCAAATTCACCTCAATCTCCACCCCAACTCGGGTGATGATGAGGCAATATCCTATTAGATCAGCGCCATAGCCATCCTAGTAAATGCATTTTTCTTTTACCAAAGATAACATTTTTTTCCAATAAAAAGAAGTCACCTAGCACTCCCCTTTTGTCTGCGTTACGCTAGTTCGCTACACACGAATAACACGATCTACGACCGTCCCACAAGCCCCCCAAGGCCCCAACAGAGCTCCTTTTTTATTCTTAATTTTGCATATTTATATTTATATTTATATTAAAACAGCGTTCAATTTCCGCGGCTGCCGTCCTCCAGACAGACCGGACCCCAACCCCACGATTCAAATCCACTTAATAAATAATCTCCCAACAATACCTGTCCCTAAAATAACCTCCATTTCATATACAAGTACTTAACCCAAACCCTCGTTTAATCCTCTCTCTCTCCTTCTCTCTCTTTTTTCTAGAGAGATAATAAAGAAGGAGAAAAACTCCCAACAAATTGTCTCTCCCTCACAATATAAAAAAAAAAAGAAATATAAAAAGATGTTGAAAGGATCAAGCGCTATGATAGCCTCTCTAATCGCATCATCCACCGTTGCTATCTCATCACTATCTACCACCACAAACAACAACACCCACGACGTCGTATTGGGTCAGGCTCACAATGCCGAAACTGCCCCTACTACTGGGAATGGCAGATTTGAGGCGCCGAGGTTTGATGGGTTGAGGTTCATTGAGACTCTTATCACTGCCCATCGCTGAAGAGTTCTTTTCATCTTCTTTTTCTTTGGAGGGGTTTTTTTTTTTTTTTTGTTGGGATTTTATTGTATTGGATTGATTTGGGTTTTATTTTACTGTCGTATGAATTATGATGGTATCGATTTTGTACTGTACGGATATGTAACACATTATGATTGATTTCTTGATTGATCGATTGATCTGAGTAATACAAATTTAATTACTATTACTATTGCGGCTGGCTATCAATATGTTTTGTTTCTTCTATTGTTATTACTGTTGTGAGATTTGATTTACAATGTGACAACTGATTTGGAATTGGCCATACTACTTTTTTAAATTTAAGTTGGCTAGTCATAAAGTTTCCTGTTTTAAGTTTGCATCTGAGCAAAGTGCCTTAGAGAGGAAGGGTAAAGATTGAGGTAGTGTAGAAAGGTGCATTCTATAGGGTTGAAATTGAAGTATTTCGTTACATTCTAATTAATTCGGAGTATTGAAAAGTGATAAATTGGACTGAAGGGTTTAATTAATTCCTAAAGCATAGCTGGAAGACTCTGATTAATTTTTTGTGTAGGTCTAGGCCGTCTAGCTGATGTTGGAGCTGTGTTCTTTTGAGTTGGGTGTGTGTCATTATCTCTTGAACTTTTTTAGAGAGATTGAGTTTACGGGTTTTAGTTGTTGTTGATATTGTTAGTGAACCACTCGGGTGTTCTGGCTTTTAACTACTGTTTGTTCAGCAAGATGTTGTTATTTGAGAAAATGGGTTTACCATGTATATAAATTGGTTAGTGATCAGGGCTTAGATTTATATTTTGCCTGGTTTGATGTATGCAACCGGACTGTTTCGTGTTCAGGCAAGCTTATCACTCTGTCTGATTTGAGCTTGCAAAAGAGCTTCTTCTGGTATAGACTTCCATATTGAAGGCTGTCTATAAAGTTGTTCGTTCGATCGATCGATCGTATGAACATACCATTCTTTGTAGGGTGTAATCTATGTATGAGTTGCATGTTTCGTACTGATGAACACTACCTTCCTTTTCTTGTTTGCCCTGGCAATGGCATATTTGGGTGTAGACTATTCTGTTGTAGAATTCTTATTGAAATGCTCGACTGTTCTGGCTTTTAAGGTGCTTTTCCAACAGATGATGGGCCGTTTGATGTACATTAAGCTGCTTCTAGTATTGATGTATACAACTGGCCTGAAATGAGTTTAGGCATAGATGATAGCTTTAGCTTACTACCCAGTGTAGTAACTCAGCAGTCTTATGTGAGCTTTCAGAAGAGCTTTTGTTATACGCCATGTTGGAGGTTGAGCTTGAAGATTGCTTGTTTTTACTAGGTTTGAGCATGAAGCTCACCAATCTTTTTGGGGTACAAACAATGTAGCAGGTGTATTTTCGGGTACAAGAACACCGGTGGGACTTTGGTGTCCCAAAATGGTGTACCATCTCGTGTCCCACTTTAATCTGGGCCGTTCGTGATTTGTTAACACATTTAATTAAAATACAATAACAAATCACGTACGGTCGAGATTAAGTGGGACACGAGATGGTACACCATTCTGGGACACCAAAGCTGCTCTGCAAGACCACTATCTTTTGCCTTTCTTGTTTCACCATGCTTGGTGAGGTGTAGACTTTTCAGGAGCAGAGGTTAAGTTGAGCTCTTTGGAGTTTCGATATTTGTGGGGTGCTCTTAATATGGGCTTTTGCATCTATGCAAGATTTGTCCCATCTTAATTGTTAAAACAGTTTTTCCGTTGCACGGGAGTCTTTGTGTCTGACACTCCCAAATTTGTACCAAGGTTCCTAACTGAGAGCATTAGATGTATAAGGTTCTCTATATGAGTCTGAGCGTTTGACATTTCCCCATTTTTTCAGGGTTCTGAATCGAGAGCGTTAGCTGTATAATTGTTCTCTACATGTATATATTGACTGCTGAGCTTGAACTGGAACTCTGGAAAGGGCTTGGTAACAACTCTCAGCTTCATGCAATGAAGCTGCCTTGTGGCAGTCCTCATCCTTAAAATAGACTATCCATAGTTAAACTGTTTCTAGTTGATGTGCCTATATGTTCCTTTTACAATTGTGCACTTTTAGATGACGTTTGTATAGCATGGAATGTGAACGAAATCACATTTCTTAATGCTTATTGAAAGAATTGGGACGAAGTAGTTTCACTATCTCTATGTAGCTTTTGATGGTACTGATGCATGCTTTGTTGAACTGGATTTGTAACTTCACAAGGGAAGCAAAAGCAACCCTCTAAACCCTGTAATTTTCTTTATGAAAGCTCCCACAACTCAGGAAGTCAGGTATTGGTTTTTAACTAGCGGTGCTCTGGTAAATTGCTTTCACAGTTGTGCACTTAGGCTTATTGCAAGGACAAGTTTGGACGGAGCAGAATACTGTGATTATTGTGATATACTTCGTATTGAATTGAAGTCTGCGAGGAGTCAGGAGTTAAGACAGTGATGCCTGCTCAAAAAGGGCTAGACAGGTTCACTTGATCAGACTGTGAGGTTACCAACCAGTCTTCACAGTCGTTGAGTACATGAGGGTGAGTAGTAAATTACCAAGTTAAGATGGTTTTGACATATATATGTCCAATAACATGAGGTCACTAACCAAGCATGTGAATTGTGCAGCGTCTAATTAATCAATTGTGCCAGTTGTTGCGGTATCATCTGTGAGATACCAATATACCATCACAACCAGCTGCTTGGTAGGACTGTACTGTAGAAATCAAGTGGTGATCATATTCATGGTTCCTAAACAGCAACAGAAATTGAATAAGAAAATGAAAATGTCGATGTAGAGTGACCAGTTGAACTATTGAAGACCCTGGAAAACGACTTGGGTTGAACCTGAACGTTGAATGCTTAAAGCAAGTGTCCCACAGGTCCCTATTTGGCTTCTGATTCTGGACCGTTGGTTGTTCTTACGGAGATGGTCCCATATTTATGTTTTCTTTTCCTTCATCTTTTGGGATCTGCGAAGAATGTGGTACGTCTAATTTTGCAAATTGAGCAATGCCACACAAAAAAATCTTCTTGGTATACGACAACGTTGGTACGTTACATTTGGTTGATGGCTGAAAGGCACACATGCCGAAATTCATTGGAATAACAATTGCCACTTCGCCAGGCCGTGCCATACTTTCTCAACCTCAAGAAATTATCCCATGATTGAACAATGTGGGGGTAGATAAGCATAGATAATTTGAGGCGGGTGTAACGAAATGTAAGATTGTGGAAAATTTCAGTCTACCACGGGGTTAAAAAAAGCCAAATTATTGCAGATGATCAAGTTAATTATTCGTATGCTGAAGAGCTTGAGATTATTGAAACTAAACTAGTTAAGACTTATGCAAATAGAACTAATTAGAACTGAATTGAAAAATGAGTAGATTACATGAGATTAATAAGTTCTTTTGACATGATCACATGAATATGGATATGATTATTGTGACCCGTGTATGTAAAGTAATAAAAATTTAAGAAAATTAAGTTGATCAAGTCAATCAATTTAGTTCATAAGATGTACCATTTCCCATGAATTGGATCTTCCAAATGCATTTTGGTAGCATCAAGAGTTCAAGACACGAGAATTTACTTTCATCCAAAATAGAGGAGCTTTTTCACATCTCCTAACAAGTTAATTTCTATTTCACA
The DNA here is from genome assembly GCA_900322385.1 of Pharnaceum exiguum. Classification (NCBI taxonomy): domain Eukaryota; kingdom Viridiplantae; phylum Streptophyta; class Magnoliopsida; order Caryophyllales; family Molluginaceae; genus Pharnaceum; species Pharnaceum exiguum. The sequence goes on along the minus strand of ONZK01001737.1, from coordinate 26,674 downwards.
TACTAATTTTCATGTATATACTCCGTATGTATTAGCGTTCAACAATTTTGTTTGATTGCTAGGACATATAAATCAATGAGAAACACTACTTATTAGTATGGCAATTAGCTTTCCGTGTCTAACCATAAAAGCTCTTATTTTCAAGGTTTGGAGTTTTGAGCTCGAGTCTCACGGGTCTGGGCAGTATGGATACTTTCTAGTACTCAACCAAAAAATGAAAAGGAAAATTCCAAATGCAAGAGAGCGAAAATGAAAAACATGGGAATACGTTAAAAAGAACTTTGTTGAAGCAAACAAAGCCACTAAACACTTATTGAAATGGTATTGAAAATAAACTTATATCCTCATTTGTGTTGGTTTCAAAATTAATTATCTAGATGGTGTCCACGTATGATTGACAACTACCAAACCTATTAATTATTTTACAATTAATTTCTTATTGCCTTATCTTCATTATTTATTTATTTAGAAAATCTGCAAACATATTTTACGTGGTTCTCTTTTTTTCTATTTTATTAAAAGAGATTGTTGTTTAAGAAACCCTTATCTTGATTTCATTTTTTTTTATTATGTAGAATTTTTTTACTCTGTCCTTGTTGGAAAACAAAATCTTTTATTTAATCATAAATCAGATTAAACCATTTCATCTTAGCCACGTACTTTTCTTTTTTTTCAAAAACAAAGGTCAAGCCGTCAAGCTTATCATTTTATGTTGTACAGTTGTAGACTTGTAGTGTAACACTTTATTCTCTTACATAAACGAAAGTATAATTATCTTTTATTTTTTTATTATTGATTTAAAAGATAAGTTGAATGATTCATGTATAGGATAAAAGATTGGATTTTACTAAAGAATAATCTTATAAGTTATTAAAAAATAAATTGGGTAATCAAAAAAAAAGTTGTGCACGTAAGTTCCCAATTTTTCATATATAGAAATTATTACAAATGGAATAAAAAATAACTTAATAGGTTAATATTTACAAATCCTACGTGGACACCATCTAGGGAATAACTTTCAAAAAGAGCCCAAATGAGAACAATGAATGTGCTAACCTTGTTTTTTTTTTCAGGCATAAGACAAAAAATTCAGGCATGCATTGTGAACCACTCGTTTTATCTGTGCTAACAGACGTCATTATCCGTCACGAGTCACGACAGATATGAGAATTTTTAATATCCGTGACGACAATTTTTAATATTTGTGATGACAGATTTTATTATCCGTCACGACGGATTGGGAAACCTGTGATGACAGATAGGAGGTTAGGGCGGTAAAGAGGACGGGAGGGTATGGTAGGACGGTGGAAGGGTAGTCGAGATTCGGCCCGGGAGGGGATGGGAGAGAGGGGAGTCCGCCCAAGGTATCGGCCCGAGAAGGGAGGGGGGAGAGGGCCGAGTATTGTTTTTCTTAAGAAAAATGAAAAAAAAACAAAAGATGAGTGGTTCACAATGCATGCCTGCATTTTGTGTGGTATGTCTGAAAAGAAAAATAAGGTTAGCACAAAGATTAAAATGGAGAATATAAGTTTTTTTCCCAAATGAAAATAGCAGACATACAGCTCAAGATCTCTAAGTCTTCTGTGCACCGGGTGTATATATACACCCTGTGCCACGTCATCGTTTTAATTAAAAAATTAACATTGATGACTAATGGTCATTTTTATGTGACTAATGACTAGTGGGTATTTTTATATGACTAATGACTAGTAGTAATATGACTAGTGAAATCTTTTATATGACTAATGTCTCTGACGTGGCACATGGTGTATATA
>ONZK01001737.1:0-18201 GCA_900322385.1 Pharnaceum exiguum | reverse complement strand
ATTCGATTCCACTAAAACACATTAATAACCTTTACTAAAGAAAAATGACTTTTAAAAAAAAAAATTAGATCATTCCCACTAGGCCGAACTTTCATTCCCGAACGCTCCACAACTTGGTGAGGGACCTACAACCCTCCAACATAGCCCTTAGATCTGACTTCACGGTTTTGTGATATCATTTTTTAATGCTAATCAGCAGAAAATATCAGCTTTCAAGAACCGACCTTTCAACGTCTTGACAGTATTAGTGAATGTTTTGTTGTTTGCCTGTTTTCCTCGGCAAATTAGACTCGAGTAACATTGAAATGATATACACGTAAGCTTAATTGAAAGATTGATCGTTAATTCGTTACAAGGCTTGTCAACAATCTAGACAAAACGAACGGTAACACAGAGCTACTACTATTTGTAACCGCAAGAAAGCCTGAGATTAGACTAGTCTTTTAGGTAAGCAATCAAAGAAATATCAGCTAATGTCGTGTAATATGTTACTTCCACATGTAAATGAGAATCAAGAAAAGTAGGGATAAAGTGAAAAGAACAGGAGAGAAGCCGGAATTGGTTAATCAATATTCAATGCATTGCTTTGCACCTCTCAACCCCTCACCAAAATCATAACAACAATAATAATAATGTCCCTTCAATACCAAATATTTTAGTACTATATACTCCTAGTATGTTGTGCTAAATGCTAACGTTATGTTGAATCCTATGTAAAGGTGACAAGAACCAACCAAGTTGCTAGTCTCTTGCGCCTGCTGTCAGTCAGTACACTCTCCAAAAGCTTCAAGCAAACCCAGCTCCTCTACTCCTCTCTCTCTCTTTCTCTTCTCACCACTAACGCACTCCAACTACTCCTAGACAGTGTCTCCTGTTTTGGGAAAGCCCAGATAGAGCAACGTCAAAGTCCAAACTTGGAAATCATAGGTAGCTTATCACTTATCAGCTGCAAACCTGTGTCACAAAAGATAAAAGATTTCTCTGATGGAACTGCAAGACTACAGACCTAGGTTGCCTCATTCTTCAGCTATCTTGTTGGTGTTGTTTGTTCTGCTTTCAGGTATGGATCTATCACTTGCTTACACTGTTAAAAAGTTCTTTTCTTGCTCTAAAGTACTAACAGCAAGTCATTTAATGATGGGCAGGTGAGCAGGTTGTTGATTCTCTAGGGATAAACTATGGTCAGGTGGCTGACAATCTGCCATCCCCAGTTAAGACAGTGCCACTAGTGAAGGCGATCGGAGCGACTAAGGTGAAGCTTTATGACACAAACCCAGGAGTACTCAAGGCCTTTGCTAAGACTGGGATTGAGTTGATGGTCTGCCTTAGCAACCAGGACATGGGAGATGTTGCAAGGGATCCTAAGAAGGCATTAGATTGGGTTAAGAAAAATGTGCAGTGGTACCTGCCTGACACTAACATCACCAGCATTCTGATAGGCAATGAAGTGCTGACATTCAACGACACTGCACTAACTGCCAGCCTCTTCCCGGCTATGCAGAATGTTCATTCTGCTCTGCAGAGCCTCGGCCTTGACCATCAGGTGGCTGTCACCACAGCACACAATCTAGGTATCCTGCAGACGTCTTACCCTCCCTCTGCAGGAGCGTTTCGACAGGACCTGGCACCTTGCATTAATCAGATAATTAACTTCCATGTGAAGACTGGTTCGCCTTTCCTGATCAATGCATACCCTTATTTCGCCTACAAGGCTAGCCCGAAACAGGTTCCTCTGGACTATGTGTTGTTCCAGTCTAACCAAGGGATGGTTGATTCAGGGTCAGGACTGCACTATGATAACATGCTATTTGCTCAGGTTGACGCGGTTTACGCAGCAATGGGTCCTAGCTTGAGCAAGAGGGTGCAGGTACAGGTATCAGAAACCGGATGGCCGTCGAAGGGGGATGAGGATGAGGCAGGTGCTACTCCTGACAATGCCAAGAAGTATAATGTGAATCTGATGAAGCTCATATCACAGAAGAAAGGCACTCCCCTTAGACCCAATTGTGACCTGAACATATTTGTGTTTGCCCTCTTCAATGAGAACATGAAGCCAGGACCAACATCAGAGAGGAACTACGGCCTGTTCAAGCCTGATGGTACAGAAGCTTATTCTCTAGGCATTCCTAACATTCAGGCTGTAGGAAACCTCTCTGCTGGCACTCCTGGTTCACCGTCCTCGGATTCGCCCGGCTCGGCGCATTCTCCTGACCCCAATTCATCCGGATACCTCTCCATTTCTCCAGCCACGGTGAGTGTCATTCATTTTCATGTAATTTGGAACTTAAATATCTCTGTTTGATTTCCTTTGTCCTGACTCCTGAGTGATATCATGTGCCTCATACCAACCAATTACCTAACGGTGCAATCAGTAACCCACTACAGGTGTAAAGCAGTAAGCATGACCTACCCACATACTGAGTGACTTTCACCTTATATTCCCTATCAACTTTCTGTTCATTTTCACTTTCTGAACGTTTATAACTGATGACTTACAAGTTACAACATGCTAGTTAGGGGGGGATAGTTAGTGAATGATATACCAGGTTACACCAATATGTTTACTTCAGGAAAAAGAAGAAAAGTTGACAACTAGGTTTGCTGTGTTCCAATAACCTAGTTTTGTCTTGTGTCAATATATCAAACCGTAAGCAGTATGAATACTCAAGCAATTTGAAGATAGGCATATGGGTACACCAGAATTTCTTTTCCTAAAGCTGGCAACACCAAGCATATTATTCCTTTCTGTGTAGGCAAAATATCAGTGCGCTCCCATCTACATCACTTTTTTCTATCTTTTTATGCTTTTGACGGTATTTTGATTCACCTAACTTTAATCTTTTCCTGCTTTTTTGTGCCTGAAATATCACAGGAAAGACGTCCATCCGGTGGCCTATTATTCGTTTTATCAGCACTGCTGATGATCATATTCTTGGCTTAGATTACGAAATTGACTTAGATAGAGATAGTTAGCTATTGAAGAGTTAAACGTCCCATCTTAGATTTGAGTTGCAGTCTCAGGGAAGCAACATAGAGATGGAGAGAGGCTTCTCAGTTAGGGAAAGGTGAAATCATTTATTTCTGTTCATTGCTTGTACGCTCTTATGTATACATTTTATCCCTACTCTTATGAATTATTCCCATTCTTTTTGATATGCCTAACAAGACTTATTAGTGGGTAGGCTGATGCAAAAGAAAACTATGGTCGTCTTCCACCAACGAGAAAATCACTAGAGTTAATATGACTTAATGAATGGCATTTCCTGCTGATGCATATTGAGTTATTGACTGATGAATCTCGGGTGTCTTCCCAGAAAATGTTGCAATCATTTTGGATATTGTTTTGTAAACCCATCAGGTAGACCTATTAATGTTCAATCTTTTCTTCATAACAGTTGAGGGCATGCAATACTCAATAACTCACATCAACAAACAAACTGATCAATTAGACTGAATAGATGGCATTTTAAAAATAATATAGGATGCAAAGGTAAAACTAAATCTCTTACATATGCGAAGGAACAAAAAGGAAATAACTTGTTACATATTGAAATTGCCTCATAATAATCCACGTCAAGGTGTGGAAAGCACGAGTTTAATCTCAATAATAATGGCACCAAGGCGGTTATGCTACTCATATCTGACTACAAACATATACAAGGAAAGGGGGAAGAAAACTACTACATAATCCACTATCTAGCTACCCATATCACCAAAATTTCCCCAGAATAAATAACGAATTGACTTTGCAAACTGACTCGTGTCCCCCTAGCTAATTTCTGACTGTCTCAATTCCCACATCTTCGAAGAATCAAATAATGCAGCTCAGCCACAATCTCGAGACTACCTTCAGGCAATATCGTGATCTTCGGATGATTCTACAGTTACTGATTTTGATTCAACTTTCACCCGACGGTAGAACAAGACATAAGCAGCCGAAGTTTTGATTTCAGATTCACTAGCAGGTGACACCATGCAGTCGTCAAAGTGGTACCAACTATCCTCGTCAATCAACTGCCAGAGATGACAAAGCAAAGTCTATGAGATTAATTCAGATTAACCCTACATATATGCTGCAAGCTTCTTCGAGATTAGCCATTTAGGTAGGAAAAAAAGAACACAATTAACGTACAGAAGCGTAAGAGAAAGGGACACTTAAACTAACGTCATTCTCTTAAGAAAGGCAAAGTACTCTTTATAGGGAGTCTACTAACAATTTTAATTCGTGTGAATTAGCAGTTTAGCACAACCTAAAATCAAAAAAGTGAACAAATATGACCGCACAAATGGACAGTGTATCTGAAAAGAAAGAACAGGAGACATACATCACAACACCAAGCAACAGGTTTAGTTTACCGACAAAATGGTCCAACAAAAACCACATATCTAGACAACTGAAACGAAGACAAATTCACCACCTCCTCGGAGGAAAAATGAGCAAATAAACCAGGTTCAAAAGGGGGATTGTAACAGTCAGAATTCTCCTACGAGCGGGAAGGACCAACAAGCATCTGATCTCCTATCACATGTTCTCCTTTGGTCATCAAACTAAAAGAAAGAAAGCCGCATCATATGACACCTCAACATGAATTTCCCTGGATGGTTGCAAAATGAGGACAAGTGGGGGAGGGGAAGGGGGAGACGGACATGATGGGTGGATGCGGACGCGTGTGAAAAAGTGGGGTTGGATGTGTATGTGTCAGGGATAATGCAAGTCCTAAACAATTGCATTAAACTCCTCATATTCAATTCAAATGAGATTCAACTGAACATGTCTACAGTTGAAGAACAAATTTAGAAGCAAGCCTCTCTTACCTTGGCATATGCAGAATAATGTCCTCCACCAAGGCCTCCATAATGGTTGCTAATAGCATATAACTCATAAACATGAGAATTGTCGGAAGAATTACTCTTCACATATTTGCTTAAATCAAGGTTATGGATGGGGAAGTTGATAAATGTATCTAGTTTGTTCTTAAAATATCTGCTATATGAGAACCGTTTGAGATGAATCACCAAGATCTCTGGAAGCCTCCAGAGGTCAAGCTTCTTAGAGGCCTGTCTGTGTTCCTTGCAACTAGGGCAGTACCTATATTCAACATATACAAGTTACAGACTGATCTGATACAGGATTCAGGCAAAGAAGAACATATCACCAATTATGAAACACACAAAATATCTTACCACATATCATCAGGCCCTAAAGGCTCCTCCTTTGTAAATGCATCGAGGCACGAAAACAAAGATACAGCTTCTTGACGAGTTTTCTTAGCTGTTATACCAGACTTGCGGACCTCAGGAAGATCTTCTAGATAATTTATATCATACAACTCATGCTCTTCATCACTCCAGTGAAGTGCCACCTTCAAAAGTGAACAATTGCTGACATAATCATCCTCAAGCTTTTTGCCACCTGAACCTCTTTGTTCATATACGGTGAGCCGGAATGGAGACTGGCTGACAAAACCATCTCTCTCATTACTGTCAAAGAGGCTGTTCTCAGCTGCATCAGTGACTTCAGTAACAAAGCCATTTTGCTTCTTCCCATTGATCCTACTTGTAGACAAATGAGATTTTCTAAATGGGGCAAGCACGCTCTTGACGGCCGTCTCAACATCAGCAACACTGGCAGACTCCTCAGCCAAAAAGGTCAAAAGTGGCGACCCTATGAACTTCCTGTCAATGTTTCAGAACGTTAAGCAGAGTGTACAAATTTGTGGAACATGCACTAGTTCAGATTAGATACTTTAAGAAAATGAAACAAAATATCCCAAAGAGCACATTTGCAAACTTTTGCGAAAATTACAGATTACGACAGCATAATATACCTTTCTGATGATTGATGAAATATCTCCAACCGCTTCAACCCAGTTCTAATAGCAGGACTACGGTATGCTACAATCCGATCATCATCTTTGATTGAAGACAAAGGCTCAAGAGGTGTGTCCAGGAGTTTGTAAAACTTGTGATCATATACCTGAGAATGGAAAAGACATTTCAGCCAATGAACGTGCAGAAGTAAAATGAATACAGAGGATGCAAATAGATTAAATTGTTTCGACCTCAGCAAGCAGGAGGCTCTCATCATTCCCGAGACAGCAGGCAACACCAAGTGCCTGAATAAGATCTCTACAGTTACCAAGTTTTGGAACAGTCACTGTAAACGGCATTGGAAGCGCTTTGCCATCTCCATAAAACACTGTTACTGTCATTGTCCTATTGACTGTTGAGGGAAGAGGCAAAGTCAAGTACATGAAAGGATCGAACATTATTGAAATCTTGTTGCAAACTGGACAGACCAAAGTAGACTTGTATTGCCCCTGCACAAATGGTAAGAATATCTACATGGTTAGCCGAGCTCAGATATCAAACTCTTTGCAAGGAGACTAGCCTCAGGTTAGAGCTAAGGACACTAAAAAACACACACCACAATCAAATTAATAACAGTATTGGGGGCTTGGAGCCAATAATCAAAGGATTTTAAACTTGTAAAACAGTTACGGGGAAAAAAACAAGGCACATTCTATCTGAGCACAATAGAGAGACCACAGATCAGCAGTTTAAGATGCAAGCAGATAGGCTTTGCCCTTCGACACCCTCTAAGAAAGATAAGGCAGAAAGCAAAAGTACCGCACACAGAATCGTAACAGGAATCCATAAGATCATATACAAGTATCTATAATTTCCGCAAGGTGTTATTAAAAATAAAAGGTGCATTCTGGAATATAAATAGCAAACTATTTATATTCCTCTCATACTCGATCACTTCAAATTTATAAATAGAAAAAGAACAAACCCTGTAAAAGAACTTCAGATAAGCAAGAGACAAACTCAGTTCCCAATCAACACAACAGAAGGCAGAATCAGGCAAGGTGAAGTCCAAAGAAAAACAATTGTTATCGAAAGTTCGAAACTACACTCCACCTACTTGACAGGTATCGACAATAATTGAATCATTCCTTGCTTTATGATTCATCCAACACTCATCTGCATATTCCTCATCCGGACGGCCATCTGCATCCTTCATCTCAATGTAGGGTTTTTGCTTAACACGGTTTAAGTCTTCATGTAAGCCGTCCAACAAAAAGGCAAGCAGTTCCTACAAAACAGAGAAAAGGGGAATAGACTCAAGATGTGGCTACATAATCCATATTTAGAATGTAGGTTAATCGTTAGGATTAGAACACCACACTGCAATCAATCCAAGACTACCCAAATTCAGTCTCCAACAAAAAAAGAGAGGGGGAGTAAAGCTAGAACAGATTCACAGCTGCTGTCCATCATCATATTGTGCTTGGAATATAAGAACGGCATGCAAAACAGAAACATGATGAACCACACTTCCATGTTAACAATTGGCCTAGTTTTAGGTTAAACGTATTTGTTTCCTGTAAGTTTAACGTTTTCCTAAGCAACTTTGAATGTTGTTTGCAATGTTGTGCATGTCAAAGCAGAGGCCTCATCACTCTCATAACTATCAAACAGTGATATATGCCCACACCCCCAACACCAAAGGAAATGGTATATTGAATCTTGGGACTTTGATTCTGTTTCATCTACTAGCATAATGAGCTAATTAGCTCACCACAATTTGTTCATTGTTTAGGCCGGTGAGTGAACTTTTTGCTCAACGTGGTCAACTCCGGGGTTCTTCACACATGGATAGTACGAGTACCCCTGTGCCCGACCTTTTATCACATGAAGCTGCCAGCTTGCATCCAGGGTTCATAGGGGAAGGCCTTTAGGCTCCTTTCTAGAGCATGACTAATTCTAAATCTTAAAACTACTTATCAACTGTCTGGGAGGACAACATCACAATCTACTAAAGGTATCGGAGATTGATTGGTTTGGGTCCAATTGGAAACACACTCTACCTAACCTGACAAGCATAATCCGTTTCTTGCAAAAATTTCTAGAGATACTGTTTCAGCTTTTAAGGATTTTCAAAAGGAAAAATTGCTGGGAATAATCCCAAGTTGGGGCCATTATCCCAAGTTAACACATTTCTCAGAATACTCCCAACTTGCCCACCGATTAATGATGGCCAGAAAGTTGTTTTCAGGTGAAGGATCGCTTATGTGGCTAAAGAACATACGCCTAATGCTGACTTGGCTATAGATTAAGTTAAATGATAGAAGGAAAATAATGAGGAAAAGGGGAGTTGAGAGTCGCATGGGCTTCATATGCTCTCATTTCAGAGCCCAAGCATTAGGCGCATGTTTTTTAGCCACATAAGCAAGCTTTTACCTGAAAATAGTTTTTTGGCCATCATTAATCTGCCAAGGTGAAAAATCGGGGCCAGTTGGGATTATTATGAGAAATATGTTAACTTGGGATTATTTTGGGATAATGGCCTCAACTTGGGATTATCGTAGCAATTTTCCTTTTCAAAACTAGATAAACATTACCAAATAGCCCTTCTAAGAATCATCATGATGCTTTGGCCATAACCACCACCAGCATGAAAACCAGATACGATATTGCTCAGAACTTTAATTGGTCAAGCTGGGTAAACATAAATGAATCACACTTCTCATATTTCACAAATAATTTCCATCAAAATACAAAAGGGGCTAAAATTTTAGGTATAAACTTTATGAACCAAGAGTAGCAACCTAATGAAACAAAATTACCAACCTGAGAATCATGCTGACTATAGCCACTAAACTGAGGGGCAAACCGAGCTAGTTTACCCTTAAAAACACGAGGAGGAATGGCTGTCCGACCAGAAGACCACATGTTCCTCAATAATTCACCAAATGCAATGGCAAGCTCGCCCTACAGAGCATATGAACATATAATAAGTTCTCAATCATTATAGATTCCACAGCTCCAAGTGAAGACATGTACGAGAACACGAAAACACATTAAAAAAGAATCCATAGAGAACATACGCGCATTCCTAGAGGGTTCTGCTTGTTGATCTCCTCAGAATAATCTTCAAGAAAGTACTCTACAAGATGTTCAGTGTGGACCAAACACTGAAGTGCACTATTCATAAAACAAGTATTTCCAAGATTCTGTAACCCCGCTAAGCCTCCTCTCTCCCTCTTTCTCAAATTATGACTAGCATTTCCAATATCCTTCCTATCATCAGCATCAGTTGTGCTAGATTTTGATCCCGGATAAATAGTAGAGGTGTAGCTTGTTGAATGACCATTCGAGAGGGAAGGCCCCCCAGCAATTGTCACTGAAGACCTTGAAGGTTCAAATGGCACCAAAGCCATATCGTTTAAGATTGAACCACCACCAGAACAAGGTGATAAATTTCCCATGTCTTGCACCTCCAGAAGAATCTGAAAGAATAAAAACACAAGTAAGTCCAACAATCACCAATATGTTTGGAGTATGCAAGATGTATTCCAACACAAAGGAAATTTAATATTTTGTCACAGCCTGCGTAATTAACAATCAGAAAACCTAATGTCAATGCCTCCTCTATAGAGGCTCCCACTTGTGAAGAGGTTTGAAAAGTCCCTTTTTTTCAGGAAGAGAGGGGTTCAGATGAAGACAGCATCACATATTAGCACAAATCTGCATGACTAAAATTTCTGCTTCAAACAGTATTATCCACACAGCTTTAATATAGGCCATTTCTAGACATCACATCAAATCATCTCACTTGTTATTTTGTTAACCACCTCTAAAAGGACCAAAAAGAACCTCAATCTCTGGGGATGCCTCGGCTCAAATGTACTTAACCAAATGAACCTCAATCCTTGTGCAAACTAGAGTAGACGACAAGGATGTAGATAGAGGAGTAAGATACGGTGAGTTTTACGAGATCACAACAGCTCCGAGTTTAACTAACGCAAACATCAACACATCAACAGAGAAGTTGCATGTTAATTCCTACAACATGAAGGAGTCAAGGACAATACGATTATAAAGTTCTCATTACATTGTAAAACACAAAAAAATTAGTAGCCTTTGCCCAATATGCGTTTACAACACTGTCAAGGAACTTCAGTAAAACAATTTTAGAGACAATGATTATGCTTTTCAAAACACCAAACACTCAATTAAATGTATTAAAAACAAGTTCAACATCAGCCAATGCGTGAAACAACAACAATAAAGTGCATATGGCATAATGATACTAACATGTTGGTCCATCTGCAAGTGAGCATCCTCCAATGTCATCTCTGAAATAACTAATTCAGTCTGTTTCCTCTTATTAAAGTAATCCCAGAGACAAACCTGCACCATGAAACAAATAAAATAAACTAAAATAACAGTTATATTCCAATTGACAAAGGCAGAAACCTACACCACAACAACTCATACCTTATCTTCAGGTAATCCTTTCAGAGCACACACTACCTCATAAAGCTCACGCACAGTAGCCTAAACAAAAAAGAAACTACCAAAATTAGTCAAAAAAAGAAAGGTGTGCTTAGTTGTTGACGCAGAATTTACTCCAAAAGTTCAGATGCAAACAACTCGATGGAATTCCCCTCCAAAAAACAATCGAACATTTTCAGAGGAAACTACCACCTATTAATAGCAGATCTCATCCATATAGCCATACAAGATGAGTAATAGTTTGAATTAGAGGCGCATAACGTACATTTAAATTAAAGAGTGCAAAATTAATCATCAGAAAAAAAGACGGGATATATAAGTAAACAGTAATATCAAATATAAAATTGTGCTATCGCTTTCAACACAGACACACTTGGTACAACCAACAGGACAAAATGGGGAAAAAAGATGGGTCCCACACAAGAGCAGAATAAAGGAAAAATACTCCTTAAATAAAGTTCCGAATGAAGTGGAAAAAACGCTTAGGTACACCAATTGGAGCTAAATTTCCAAACCATAGTCACTAACCTCTATTTAGGTCCAAAGACTAAAATGCAAATGGCCTTGCCCCTACTCCTAACTAAACAAACTAGTTAGGTGTTTTTTTTTTTTTGGATTTCTCACGGTATCCACCTTTGGTGACTAAATCCCTCGCCCCGCTGTCAGCGCTAAACGTAGGAGGCTGGTCAAGGAGTTTTTTCCATTCACAAGAGTTGGGATTCGAACCCCTAACCACTCGTTTAAGGGACGAAATGCTGAACCACTATGCCAACCCAACTTGGTTACAAACTAGTTAGCTGTAATACAGAGGAAATCACAAATCACGGCCTAGTATAACCTATCCACTTAAAAAGATGAAAGTAATACCTTCCTACTTAACCTAATGATCTGTTGGCTCGTGTTCTCGGAGTCTGTGAGCTTGAGACATAAAGGATAGACCTCAACCATAAATTGCTTGTACAGTTCACCCTGAGAAATCATCTTCCTGGGTAGTGGAGGTCCTCCTTTGTACCTAAGAGGTTGAACATTTTGAATGAGTAGAGAGAAAGAAGGCAAACAATAGACAATTATCGCTTCAAATAACCACAAGATTACACAGCAGTAGATGAGATTTCCCTCATTTCACCGAATAGACAACAACAAAAAAAAAAACATCACCATCAACCCAATGAAATCCACAAGTAAAGAAGAAGGGTGACAGACAACTAGGGGGGAGGGGGGGAATGGAAAACAGCGGCTACAATGCCTGTCATCCAATCCACTGGAGGAATTTCTGTCCTTGTTTAATAGACATAACATTGACAGGCACTGAAGGAATTCTTAAACCAATAGTCAATACAAAGTAGTCAGGCATCACAAATTGAAGCGAAAAACGGCAAGTAAAGACATAGGATACATAAATTGTCACGGTGAAGGTAGAGATTTCCCCCTGAGATCATCAGACTTGTAAGGCGAATAACTAATAAGAGCTCTAACTCAGAAAAAAAAAAAAAAATTAAAGGTTTTGCATATGGCCAATAGAAGAGGCCATAGGATAGCAATTCATGAATTCAATAACAGTTTAATCAAAAAGAATTAGAGTGACTTCCTCGCCAGCGACTTAACATTGAAAAGTTTAAAAATCACCACTACTGATAAACTAATTTGTTTACCGCCCACGCCATCATGATCGACTACCATTACGCCACATCAGCCGCTTTCCAAGGAGGCGACTAACACAAAAATTGCCTCCAAATAAATGACCCACAAAACAGTTGACAAAATAGTAAATAACTAACCCCCTTCCCCAAAAAAGCTACTGATTGACGGAAAGAAATAAGTCAGATTGTGATGTCTGAAATGTTTTTCTAATCCCTTACAGTTTAAAGGGAGTTTAATGTCTCGCATATTATCTGTTTAATTGGAGATAGAGTGAGTGACAAGTAGGGAGAAACTTGGGTGGGGTTAGGATAAAACTTAATACATAGGGAAATTTTGGTTTCAGTATAATGCGCGCAAACACAATCTTTGCCTTTAAAACGGAATTTTGGGACAATGTAACTTCTTTGGTATCATTGTGGACTAGAGCTGTGGGAGCTTTTAAGGATTATTCTCTGCGTAATGGTACAATTGTACTTGAGGTTGCTTTGTCCACATAGTTTTCATGCATTAGCTTTCATAAATTATTCTTATGAACACAAAAGATAAAACTCAATTTCAAAAAAAAAAAGAGACCGAGTACAAGGAACGAATTATGAGTTATGAAGTTATGATGGGAATAAACCCTCAGTGGGTAGCAGATTTTTATTCCAGAGGGCCACTGGAGGTTTCCCCGGCCGTTAACTTGAGGTCCCATGGGATTAGTTAGGCAAAAAAGCCTAGATACCCATCGAGTAAGATCCAAAACATGGTATACACGAGTGCATCAACAAATACAAAAACGAAAAAAAGTAGCACAACTCACCATTCAAAGAGCTTCTTCCAAACCTCCTCAGGAACTAATACGTAATCCGGCCCTTCCAGCAGCTCTCTAATAAGCTCCGGACTATCACCATCATTTACATTCGACACTAGATTAGAGTTGTCGATTGGCCCCGGGCACTCTTCTTCAGGTGAATGATCGCTCATCATATTATCGTCCCCGTCAACAAAGCGTTCTGTGTATCTCTGCCAACTGGTAAACCATCTGATATATAACAACATTCACATCAGCAACCTCATCTCAGCATCAAAACCTCATCCAAAAGAAGAAAAGAAAGTCGACAATGCCACTTGCCACACTAAACAAAAATCCCTTACACACATAAAACCCACAAAGTTCTCTCCTTTAGAAGCAAGTCATCACTACACTCTCCAGTCACACAAGTCGAAACTCGAAAACACTAAAGATTATAATAGTGGGGGGTCATTCATTACTTTCAAGGTCAAATTTTCCAAAATTGTCAGAAAATAATACACAATCAAAAGCTGAACAAATGAATCTTAAAAAAGGGATATAATTTCCTTTTATTTTTATTCCCATTGTCCTTGTAACTAAACTAATGTACTTTCTCCCAAACACCTGCTTCATATATGAGACAGGGTCACTAATGAGCACCGAAGGGTCATTAATCAACTTTTCTGTCATTGACACAATCTCTTATATAAAACGCTAATATGAAACGGGTTTACACAAGCTTTTGTGAAAGAAATTGGGTGGGTCCATGCCATGATGGTTTTTATTTTACCAAATTATCTGAAAATACAAAATCAAATTAAACCTAAAAACAGAATTTTTTTAAGTTTCTAATTTAGCTTTGTCACTTTTCCTATCATAGCAACTAAAATTACCAATCTCAACATCCAAATTCCACTATAAGATAAATCACAAATTAATCCTTCCTCATGACAATATAATTATTGAAATTAATTAAACCAGTATGTGCATACAATAAACAATAATAGAATTAAATAATAATAATGATTTAAAATAAAAGAAACGAACTTGGAGGAGAGGACGTAATAAAGGTCGCCGAGTTGCTTATTCAAATCGGATTGTTCAGAAAGCTCCGCGAGGATGCGCTTTTGGTCTTGTGGTGATGGTGCTAAATTCAACCCTTCCTCTTCCCTGTTTGGGATCGTCATTCTTTTCCTCTCTTCTCTTTTCTCGATCCGTAATTTGTATTAATTAATAATTATAATAATAATGTGGTGTTGGTGTTGTTGTTGTTGTTGTGTTGTAATTTCAGATCAGAGATAATTATATTAGGAATAATTAGGAGAGGGGAAAAGAATATTCTGGAAGCAAGGGTAATTGTAGTTGTGATTGCAGGGAGGAGAGAAAGGAAGGTGAGGGGCTTTGAGAGTATATATATGTGGAACGGAGAGGATCTAGAGAAGGGAAGACAAAAAAGGTGAACTGTAAAGAAACAACAGTGGAACAAGTACAACTCTACTAATATACATGTGTCCCCGGAGAAATATTGGTTTACGGAGTATAATTTAATTTAGTATTAAGTATTAAGTTTGCGGTTATTCTTTTCCGAGATCGAGATGCCCTTTTGTAGTTCCAACTTCCAAGCTCACACCCCTTCTCTAAGGAAATTAATGGAACTTTTTTCCTTTATGTTTTGGCATGCCGAACATAACGACCAAGGTGCTAAAAAGATTACTAATGGAATTGTCATTAATGAGTTAAATAACAAAGATATCACTAATAAACCAACAGGAGATGCACATGAACACACATACAACTCTACACATGAACACACATTCAAGTCCGTGGAGCAGCAACAACAACAACAAGTGAGTGTAAATCTCCATTCAATGGGGATATTCGGGGGTCGGAATGTACACAACTTTCACTTATTTAAGAAAATAGAGAGATTGTTTTCGAGATTGACCATAAGTCCATAAATACATTACTGCGTAAAGCATGTGTATAAACAGAAGTGGTTCCAGCTGAAAACCGCACCTAAATCTCATACAAAAGGTACATGTGCATCAAAGAACCGTGAAGCATGGGTAACCGATTCTAAACTTCTTTCTTTTTTTGATGGAAGGTTAACCGATTCTAAACTAATAAAAGTTCGCACTTTCAAAGGGTTGTCACAGTTGCTTGTCATATTTTGATTAAGAACCGTAAAGCAGCCAACAATCTCCAGCACATCAAATGACTAGTAGACACGTACTGTAGTATCTACAACATGGCCAGGCTTCGAAGCTAAATTTGACATCCATGACTCTTTTTCTTTTTTGGGTGGGAGGGCCGCCGTGCGAGTAAAGCATTGAACAAAAATAGAAGATAAATACTAACAATCACGCAAATGATAACTCACAATAATTTACGGTAAAATTTACAATATGTTACATTCTCACAATTATGTTTCAGTAGCTGCCTCGTCTGAACTTACAGAAACCTCACTTTTGCCCGTGCACCTTCCACTACCTTGGCTTTCATCCTCACTAGACTCGCTCTCTTCATCAGAGTTAGAAGATGAGCCTGAGTCATCAGAAGGCTCTACTTTCCTTCTCTTCCTGTCATCCTTGACGGCTCTCCCTTGGAGGGCTAATCTCCTCCCATTCCGAGCTTTTCTTCTACCCTTCGGATATTCCTCTTTGTTTGACTCGGAGCTTTTCGTTTCATCATCCTTCGATACTTTATCTTCACCTTCCTCCGACTCTGCATTAGAAGTCTCATGGTCGAACTTCCGTTTCGAATTCTTTCGAGTAGCATTGGTCTGGCACAAACAGATGCTTCAGAACATCGCAAAACAAATACTCATGACTCATCCTCACCAATGATATGTACAGTAACAAAAGCTATCGTCAAATCTATCGGATTAATAACAACTACTCAAACATCCTAATAGTTTTTCCATTATTATTTAAAGCTTTCTAAACAGGGCCACATTAAGGAGAAGCAAGACAAACCCAAGGAATTATATGTCACAGGCATACCTTAGGACCTCGATCAACCAACCGCGCCCATTCAGAGCGATTCCTCAAACAATCAAGCACACCTTGAGAGTGACTGGAGTACGCATACTTTTCACCATTATGCTTTCTCAACTTAGGCCAGTGCTGCAAAAATTAACAAGCAAAAAAAAAAGAACTTGTCAGTAATTTAATACTAGTACTAAGACGAATATAAAAAAAAGTACTAAGAAGACGTGAATCTTCAATACGCTCAAGAAACTTACTGGCAGGACAGCGTTACAAAGTTCTTCATATGTCATTCGCTTCCCCTTACTCATAATTTCTGCTAGTAATCCTACAAGTAGAGAAAACCAGAGAGACTTGATAAACTAAGAACAGACAATTCTTTTTCTTTTCTTTTTATGGTAAATAAGAACAGCCCATTGTTGGGAAAGGTAAAGAATTATACAATGAAGAATGGGCAAAACCTGGTAGAGTACGATAAGGATGAGCAAGAACCTTATTATGGCTATCGTCTTCGGAATTATTCAAAGATGAATCCCGGCTGGATGAAACTTTCGACTTTTTAGCACCATCAGACACAGAGGGGCAGACTTCTTCAGCATTCTTCCTCGCTGAATGTAATGATTCGCTGCTGGCCTCAGTATGCGTTGAGGAATCAGACACTTTTGCTGAATCGGGAGAAGAAGGCACTCGGTCAACCTTCTTAGATTCATTGGCATCCTCCCGTGAACTGCGAGATCCATCCTTTTGAACATCCTTACTTTTTCTTCTCGAGAACTGTAAAATATTGAACATGAGATCACGTGCTTGTGGAAAGCAGACTAAAAATAAACAACACTTCTACAGTAACTTAACAAAAATAAGAAAAGCATCTTACCGTAAGATGCTCTTTTCCTCCCGAACCAGTTGAACGTTTACTTAACATGCTTGCTGCAGTTGACGATACCTGTGCTAAACTTACAGCATTGCGGACACGAGGAACCCTAGGAACTCTCGGAGAACTGTTCAATTGTTGGTGCAGAAGCAAAGCATACTGCAACAAAGACCAGAGTAAGATCCGTCAAAATTCATGAAGATTAGAAAAGCATACCATATATTATTTGTACGCAGTGCTCTTATGCTAACCTCTTCATCACTTAATCCAGCAGGAGCACTGGATGAAGCCTGTAGGTTACCCAAATCCAACGAAGACTGCTTCGATGATGATTGTGAGCTTGACTGTGGAAATCTTTCAGATCGCTGCTGCCCACCAGAAGCTATACTTCTATTCTGCGCATGCATCAAACGTTGAGACTGTGATGAAGAGGTAGGCTCACCAACACCTGAAGGTTGAGCAGACCTTTCAACTGATGCTGATTTTGAAGAAGGATGCCGAGAAGAATCTTTTCCAGTTGATGTGCAAGGTTTGAGAGCAGGACCACTGGAAGCCCTGCTGCTAAGTGGAGGTGATTTCAGGCCAGAAGAAAGAGAAGATTTAGGTGATTTCAGGCCAGAAGAAAGAGAAGATTTAGGCTTATCTTTCATCTTGCTCTTTAACTTTTCATGCTTACTTTCTTCTGGAGCTGGATCACCTGATGAGCTCTCTTTCTTCGGTATTATTCGCTTCCCAGTTGAACTGACATTCTGAGAATTGTCATTTCTATTTTTATCAGAGTGAGATGACTTAGAGGTGGCAATAGTCGAAGAGCTAAATGTAGACTTTCCAGCAGATGCTGTTTTATGCTGACGAGGAGGTGGTACGGGGACAGCCCCTTTTGTTTTTGATGTCTCCCCCACAACTTTTGTGACCTCTTTGGGATCTGGAACAACCTTTGGCAAATCAACAGAGCCCTCTGAACCATCAGATTGTTTAGCATTACATGGATAATTAGTGGTTTCATCGTCTTTCTTTATCTGACAGCCATCCACCACTTCCAAACCCTTGTCACCATATTGGCCCTTATGCTCATGGGGCTGGGAAACAGCAGTAACTTCAGAGAATTTATTTTTTGCATCACGATTAGGGGATAATGCACCAACATCAAAAGCTTTCACGCTATCCAACTTATCAACACTGTCAGATGGATTTTTTCTCGGAACAGTTTCTGAATTATTAACAATAGAGGAAGTGGAGGTTAACAGCACGCTCGTATTAAAATCCTTAGGAATTTCAGTATCTTGATCTAGTAGAGAAGGTTCTGGAACATCTTCAATGAGAGGCTTTGACTTTGGTAAAGCACTGGCTGATGTTGCAGTATGCACTCCTTTATCTCTTTTTGCATCGTCTGATACCTGTCCATACCAATTATAAGAGCACATTAGAAAATACACACTTCTGGGAAAAGCAGACTTGTGCAACACAATCAGACAAAGCACTACTTTTACAACAACAAAACCCGCTTTTACAGGGTGCGCATGACAAGTCATGGAAGTTGGAACATGAGAAGACACTTCAAAGTGTACACATTGATGTGAGAACTAACTGCTACAACTACCCCCCCCCCCCCCCCCCCCCCC
>ONZK01001735.1:31552-48118 GCA_900322385.1 Pharnaceum exiguum | reverse complement strand
AATTTTCTTTAAGCTAATATTTGTATAATATAACTATGTTACACTAAAATAATAAAGAATATAAAAAAAGATAAACAAAATAAAATATATTAAAATAAGGGGGATTTGAGGTGGGGTAGTGTTGAGTGAGCCAAAAGTGGCTCATGGATAAGAAGTGAAAAATGGGATAGGGAGATTTTTTTGGAGGGAAGGAGGAAAGAGGTAGTGGGTGAGCCAAGTGTGGCTCACCACTACGAGTGCTCTTAGGATTTTTGTGTTTCTTATTGATGACATCAACTATATCATGCTGTACAAATTTGGATGACAATTGCTGCTTCTGTGCCAGCTCAACTCGTTGGCATCCTTCACCATAGCTGAAAATGTTTTTGGATGGAAATTTACCACTGGCTCACCATCTACTATCTTATGAGCAATGTTACACATATAAGGCTTATATGCGTAGAAACATATAAGCCGTGGGCCCCACCATAAAGTAAGCTAAAATATTGATAGTGGGGAGTGGGGCCCGCACACTATCTCATTTTTTTATTTCCAAAATAAAATAAAATATTTTTTTTTGTTTTCAAATCAGGACCACAAACACATGAAATTTCGTCCTTTTTCGAGTTGTATATTTATATAACTCAGTTTTATGTTGTTATATGAGAGTTGTATATTAATGTATCCGAGTTGTATGTTTTTGCATCCGACTCCATTCTCTCTCCACCCCCATTATGTGTTTTTGTAGTGTGTACACATTTTCGAGTTGCATATTTGTATGTTGTAGTTGCATATTTGTACATCTGAGTTGCATATTTTCGTATTATAGTTGTATATTTTTGTGTATGAGTTGCATATATTTTGAAAAGTTTCTCCTACTCCATTCTATCTCCTCCCCCAAAGTTTCATTTGAATGCAAAAGTTGTATGTTTTTATAGTCGAGTTGTATATTGTTATATTAGAGTTGTATATTCATTTCATACAGTTGTATGTTTGTAAAAACAAAATAAAAATCATCACTTTTTGGTGGGGTTTGCTGACTCACTCCCCACTAACAATAAATTAGACTACTTTTTTGCTGGGGCCCAGGCTTATATGTTTCTAAACATATAAGCCTTATATGTGTAGCATTGCTCCTATCTTATTTAATAGGTTCCTGGAAGTAGAGGTTTTTGCTAGAATAGCAATATTGAACAAACTATTTACCAATATAGCAATTTGACAATTCTAATTCCCAAAACAACAAAATCTCATATAAAGTCAACTTTGAATGATTTTTGTTTTTTTGCAAACCGTATGGGGAAATATTGGAAATATTGCTGGTTCCTTTTTTTCACTCATATTCAATTTGTGAAATTTAGTTTTAAATAAATAAAATTGACTTTTTCTAACATCTCAGTTATCTGGTTCTATAAGTTATGAGATTAGGGTATACTCCCTTTGCAGCCATTTTATGGTCCATACATATATCTCAAATTCACAACATAAGGCTGGCATCCTTTTTCAACCATCAATCTACTAACATTTGCACCTTATTCTTTCAACATCCATCAAAGCATCATAAATTGTTTTGATATATAGAGAAGCATCATAATACTGTAAGTGTTAAGTGATGATTTTTGAGTTTTCAATTCGTCAATCATTCTAAGCTAGACTCGTGCTTCATCGATCCTCCCTTCTTTGCAATACATCTCAATCAATGTGTTGTAAGCTCACTACGTCCCCAGCAATGTTACAACCACCGAACCACCCGTCTCGCACAATAAACAAGTAGTCTCTCGCCATACAGCAAACCTCCTCCAACAACGCTGTAACAAGGAACTACACATGTTAGAATCATTATGTTCTCGTCTGGTAAACGGAAGAGAGAAAAACCCCGACATCTTGTTTGGGATGATATCTGAGCTAGTTAAGTATCATCTTCTTTCGTCTTAATTTAAGAATAGCTGAGCTAGTTAAGTATCATCCAAGGAACTTGAATAGAAAGGAACCGACTCTACCTTTATGTTTGCTCAACCCTACTAGCTGTAATACTGTAAAGCTTTATGTTCAGGAAGCTTGTACAGTGATTTTATTTTTCGGACATATTATAGCTTCTCCACTTGGCATCCTCCATTGCTCTCAGACCAATGGGTTTTTGACTTTTTGTGATAGATGTATATGGATGTGCAATTTGAAGTTGGTGAGCCTTTTGCTTTGGTGATGAATGATCTTTCAGCTCTTGACTCAAAGTGTTCTAATGTGATAAATTGGATGATGCTAATTTATTGGTGTTGCAGGTTGGGGCTTATTCGAATGTGTATGTTAAGATTTACGAGATTTTGGACTTGACACCAGTTGGCAATTTTAGGTGTAGGATGACTCCAGTTGACATTATCTTGTCTGCATTGGTGATCGTTCTATATTTCATTATCTGTATTTGCCTTTTTTTGCTGTAGTGTGAGTAATTGTGTGCTGAAGTCAATTCATGATGTTGATCGTTCAGGCTGAATTAAAAAATGTAGTTAATTCAGTATCTAAAGTTACAAAGGTGGTGTACTTACTCTGATTTAAATTTAGAGATTGTCACTCAGCTTAACATTTTCTGATAATATGGTTGTCTGAGTTTGTTATCCAAATTATGTTGTTTACAGTGGTGACTCGAATTAGTTTGTTGAGTCAGAAAGCTACAGTATAATCTGGAAAACTTATGTGATCATTCTCCTGTAAGATGTGCACTCACTAGTAGAGAAGCTTACACTTACGTCTCCCCGTTTACGTCTGGTTTGTGCCAAACCCGACGTCAAGTTCAGTGTAATGGCATTTTCGTAAATAATGTTGTCCATAAAGAACCCACGCGCAGAGTACTTTTAAGACAGACGCCTAGAAAGTTGGAAAAATTAGAAAAATAAACCCCCCGCACCCCGGACTCTGAAGTCTGAACGTTTAAACAAAAAAAAAACACTCACTCACTACTTCACCGGACATACACCACCAACTCCATTCTCTCTCCTCTCAAATCATTTCCCCTAACTTCCAATTCGACCCCCTCTCTCTCTAGATTTCCCTCCCTCCTCAATACCAGGCTGAAAAATTGATCCTAAATCAATTTATCTCTATAATGGTGTGAATCCTTTCTCTATTTATCTGTTTTATAAATTTAATTCGAATTGTGTTGTTGGGACTGTTTTTTTGAATTGAAATCTTTCGATTTACATTGAATATCCTTGTATTGAGTTCAATCGAATTAGGGTTTTCTGTTTTTAGCTTGTTTTGCTGTAATTTCGTGGCATAACTAATGATTTTCAGTAGAATTTGTCGTAATTTAACTACTACTGAATTTAAGGTTTCACTTTGATGTGTAATTTATATTTTTCTGAAACTTAATTAAAGTTTTGTGAATGTGTTGTTCTTTTTCCCCTTTTATTTTTTCATTTGTTTCGTTTTTTCTTTCTCTGATGGGTTTTGCTCATTCAATGTATGTTGATTGTTGTATTTGTGATTTGGCTTTGATGTGATTTTTTAGCTGCAGACTTTTTACTCATTTGTGGGTTGTTGTTTATTTTGCCCAGATCTCTACAATTTGCGGGTAATTTCCACTTCTCCAATTTATTGAATCTTCTCGACCTGGTTGGCGGTCAAGCATAAAAAAATGGTGAGCAAAAGATTGAATCTTTCTCTGGTGTCATTTTCATTTATTTTTGAGTTTGATCATGTTATGTAAATATGTATGATAATGTGAATAGGAATGGAACTTAGGAGATGATGAATTTACTATCCCATTCATGAATTTTTCATTCGGGAATCCATGTCGTCATTCTTGTTTAGCAATGTGTATATTTGAAGTTCAAGATGTGAGAAAAATTGATCACTTTTGTTTCTTGTGTTTCTGTTACGGCGTCAATCATATATTATTTTTCCTGTTAATGCACTACTTAATATTAACTAAACTTGACAGCTCAAAGGTTCATGGGGGGTTATTGAGGTCAGTGGAATTTTCTCTGTGAGCTCAGTTGTAAATTTTTGTTCTTTCTCATGGTTTGCCATAGTTAGGTACGTGCTTCATTTACTGGTGACAGTGTCTTTTCTATATATGTTTATATACACTAAATATCTATTAGTATATCTAAACTCTGACTTTATTTGCTTGCACCAATATGAGGCTTCTGTGATCTCCTGAAGCTTAAGGTATTAAATGCTGAAGATGAATGTCTATTCTGATCTGTTAGTACACAGTGCCTATTGTTTTTAAATCCTCTCTGATTCACGTGATTGATTTATGTCATGTGCACTGTATATGGTTGGTTTTTCTGCATTTCTAGTGGTGGGATTTTCTCCAGAGGTAGCTCCTTATTTGTGTTGATGCGTAATGCTTTAAGGTGGCTTGCTTTTACTTACTGGAGCTTTGTTTATGATGACCATGCTACATGTTGCCTTCCCTAGTTACCCTTGATGGGAGAAAGTTCATTAGGGGTTAGTGAGCAAACCAGTGACTGGGCTTCTAATTATCAGTTTCAGCCTTTGGTTGCTTCTGTCAGACGGTGTTGCAGTGATCAGAATTGGGATATTACTGACTCCATCTTTATTGGATAAAACAGCATACTTCCTAATTTTTTAGAGGACCCGGAGTATATTTTCCTACTTGATCTATCTAATATTTTGAATGACCAGCCTCCAGTCATTTTTCTTTATTGAGTTCTGTGTGGATATGCATGGATTTGATCATCAATATCTTAATCTCTATCCAGCCATAACTCATAAGTTAACTTTCGATGTCTTGCTACTATGTGCTGCCATGAATCATTTCAAAGCTATTTGATTGCAGATTCTGCAGCCGCAACTTGACCCCTTGACCATTCAGCAGCAAGAGGAGATAAGCAAACTATGACATTCTTCCCAGCAGGCTGAGGATGCCTTAACACGAGGAATGGATAAACTTCAGCAAACTCTGACGCAGATTATGTTTGCAGAAGGGCTTAGTGTAGAGATGTATGGCATTCAGATAGCCTCTGCTCTGGAAAAGCTGGAGGAGATAGAAGGTTTTGTCAACCAGGTAAAATATAGTCTCCGATATGCAGTTGTGGATATGCACCAGAATATCTGCACTGGTGTATGCTGTATAGAACTTTATGTTGAACCCAATGCTTACCGTAATCTACTGATTCCTGAATATCTGCACTGGTGTATGCTGTATAGAACTTTATGTTGAACCCAATTCTTACCGTAATCTGCTGATTCCTTCAGGATGTCACAGCAAAAAATTATTTCTTTTTGTCAACAAGGACTGAGAGCTATTTGCATTCTTTCAGCTAATGGGATGATATCTAATACTAACTTCGTCAGTCTGATTCTTCTAGGGGTACATTGACATATGAAGTAAGCAATTTTTTGTATTAGTTTCATTATATTGTACATCTGATTTGTTGTCTGTCTCATTTTTTTCCCCTGTAACATTTTAGTTTCTTTGGTAATACTCGTTAGCTACTGCTACTGAGTTACAACTCAATTTTTGTTTGCTTTTCTCTTCTCATTCAACCTCATTTTAGTTTCAGTATGGTTGTGGGGGTTTGTTTCTCATAGTGGGACTTCACCAGCCTGTACAAAAGTTCAAAAGTCAAGACCCGTCTATGACTATTATATTTTCACACATTTTAAGCCTAAATGCTTTTACCATTCGTTTATATGCAGTTGTGGATATGCACCAGAAACTCCTCAAGGTTTGTCTTCTCTTTTACACATAATATTTTTTGTTTTGTCCAAAAACACGACTATAAAACGGCTATCGAAAATATCTCAAAGCCATGTGATACTTGGATGCGTGTTTTAATTATCTTTTAAGGTAGAAAGGAAGGTAATCTATAATGGCCCGAAAGCACAAGAACTAGAGCTTGATGCCATTCTGCACTAATTATACGGCCACTTTGCGTGGATGGTTGAAGTATCAATATTAAGCCAAAAGGCTTGTCTTTTCGTTCTGTGAAATAATGGTTCTGAAGAAAGGTGTAGCCTTTTAATTGATGCAATAAACTCTTATTTTACTTGCAGGCATACATAGCTTTGAATGGCGTTGATGCTGCGGCTGAATGTTTTGAGAAGGTCTGGAATTGCAGCCAAAATGATGATCAGTATGTGAGTTATTATTGTCCGAAGGCTCGTATTGGAAAGCTTTCCTTGGTGCTATTTTTCTGCTATAGATATCTTCGTGTATTATGGTGCCATTGTGCGCCGTTGTATGACTTAAAATGTTGGCTATTAGGTGGTGGTTGGATGTTCCATTTCTAGGTGTTGGTGAATATTTTGTGGTTGTGCATGAATGCAGAATTTGTTTATTGAATGAGACTTTTGAAGAATTACTATATATGGAATCTGTGATTACAGCAACTATTTTTTTTATTTTTTTCAGAAATATTTACGTCTGGTTTCCTAAACAACAGACGTAAGGTCAAACTACATACGTCTGGTATATATCTAAAACAGGCGTAAGTAGAGAACATTTACGTCGAGTCTGAAGAAAACAAACGTAAATAATTTTCTGTTACGTCGGTCTGACCAGACGTAAAAGAAAATTTCTTTTACGTCGAGAATATATGCGACGGCTCTCTTTTTGGCCAAACCCGACGTAAGTTAATTTTTCTGTACTATGACTAAAGGTGGCTTCCTGTTGTGGACTTTGCTTGAGCTGACGACAATGGTAATTATGTTATGTTTTTTCATGACTAATGTTCTTTCATTTTGTTCCATCTGTCAATCTCTTGAATCATGCTGGGTCTTAAGCACATCTTAGGCGCTAGGCTCTGGAAAAGCGCCTTAGACTAGTTGTAGGTGCACCTAGGCCGAAAGGCACACCTAGGCATGGCGCCTGAGAGAGGCACCTTTCCCCCTGATGGTAACATGTTGCATCATATGTTTTTCTCTTCTATTAGCATTTTTACAACAATAAAAAATTGTACGCCGTCGTGCCTCGTCTGCCTGAGATATGCCTAGGTGCCAGGACCCCATTACGCCGATGTGTGCCTTGCGCCTTTTAAAGCAGAGGTTCTTGGATACTGGCTTTTCTAGCCAACACCAACCCCAAGAATCCTTCAATATGTTTTTTTTTTTTGGAAGGCTTCATCTCTCTCTTTGATGTCTTATATTTCAATGACGTTGCAAAACAGATCAGGACTGTCCCCACAACCTTCTGCTTTGCTTATTCTAGCTTATCTAGGCCATAAGCAGTCCAGAATCTATGTTAGCCTAGTTTCTCTATATTTGTTTTGATTGAAATCACTTAAGTAAGGCTTTAACTCAATGGTTTTTCTTTTACAGGCCATATGAGATAATATCTGTTGCTACCTTGAAGGTTATTGCAATTTGGTGATCCTTATGTGCTCATATACAGGAACATGGCAATCTTAGGGGTTGAAGGCGTCTCAGCTTTGCCACACCACTGTCTGCAGCTTTGAGTGTTCTCTTCACAGTCGCTGTCATAGTTAACTTGGTAAGGGATCTCTCTCCAAAAAAATCAAAGGTAACAAGATGGATGCCACTTCCTATGGTGATGCTGGTGCCATTTCTGGTTGGGGCGTACTTTGTTATTGACGTGTGCATAGTGAGTTTAGTGGTGTTTGTGTGGAATAAGATGAATTCCGAGAAGGCAGAGTTGATGGTACCCGCTATCGCTTCAGTATTAATATGCGGGGAAGGCCTTTGGTCCCTTCCTGCTTCCCTACTGGCTCTAACCATAGTTAATCCTCCCATTTGTATGACGTTTTCGTCGATCTTACAAATCATAATTAAGAATGACATATCTAATTAGTGTAGGCATAGTTTTCTTTCTTTCTTCTTCTGTTTCCCTTTTCTTAACTTAGCTTTTTTTGGCAGAGGTTATTCGTGCAATTTGAAGTCTTATGCAGCGAAGTTATCCAACGACTTGCAACAATCAAGATAAAGAACATCAATATAATGATCATGATTTATGAGTTTGTATGTCTCATCAGGATGGTTAACAGACTTGACAACCAGAACTGGAAACAGAACTCTGACTTCAGCTGTAGTCATGTATGGTAGATTGGTAGGTGATCACATTGTACTAATTAAATTTCTGTCTGACGTGCCTTCATTACGAAATTATGAGAGTTGTGGGATAAACCAGGCTGGAGTACAGCTGACATCAGGTGTTATTGACTTTCCTCTGCGCAAGTGTGTTACACACTGATGTCATGTTAGCAAGTCACTGTAAGAATGTCAACGACAATCAAAGAGCTAACGTGCAAAGTCAACTACTAAAAATTTAATAAAATAATGAAGCACATGATCAGTTAGCCACATTAGTATAGTTTTAAGTTGAGTGCACATTGCTTAGATTCGCTATGGCATTTTATAGGGAGAAAACTAGTATTTAATCATGTTCGGATTGGCTGGACAGAAATAAGACCTCCCATTATCATTAAATTCTCTGAAGAAAGCTGGTCATATATCTCATCACTATATGTGCCCCGGTAAATATCTGAAGAACTACCTTATAGGCCAGCTTAAAATTACGCATAATTGCATAAACACATTACTAGTTATCACATTGAAATGGAGATAGCTAGAGATGCAAGAGAGATTGAGAAAGAAGAGGAGGAAGGAAAGCAGCACCAAACGGACTTTGACTCGGGAGCTGATCATACAAAAAGACTGCAGCCGTGGACAAAGCAGTTGACACTGCGAGGACTTTTTGCTAGCATCGTCGTAGGTGCTGCTGTGACCCTCATAGCAATGAAGCTCTTCCTTACTGTTGGTCTTATCCCAAACCTCAATACTGCAGCTGCCTTGTTTGCCTTTATTTTTATCTATGGTTGGACCAAATTACTTGAGGTGCTGGGGTTTTCCTCCCTTCCATTTACCAAACAGGAGAACGTAATGATTCAAACATGTGCAGTTGCTTGTTACAGTGTTGTTGGTGGAGGTTTGTTTTCTCACTTCTATATTCCCTACTTTTAATTTTTCCTTGTATGTGGATCACATTTGGTGCTTGTTGGTTGGTAAGCTCAATAATTTTTTTAACTTGCAGGTGGATTTGGATCATATATGTTAGCACTCAACAAGAAAACATATGAGACCGCAGGAGAAACCACTCCAGGGAATTCTCCAGGGAGTTACAGGGAGCTGAAACTAGGATGGGTGACAGGTTACACCTTCCTAGCCTGTCTTGTTGGACTATTTGTGTTGATACCCCTTAGGAAGGTAAACATTTATGATCTATGTTGAAGTCACTAGTAACAGATGAGTTTGATTTGGCTAAAACGTGTATGTTTTCTGTTTGAGGTGTAATTTCTGTTGCAATTTGTAGATACTGATCGTTGGATACAAATTACCATACCCAAGCGGGACGGCTACTGCTGTACTCATAAACGGGTTTCACTCCAAGGGAGTTAAATCAGCAAGGTAATAAGTCTGCACAATTTAATTTTCTGAAATGGATCAGTTCTAAAATGACCGAAACAGGATGGTCGAAAAACAGACTGTTAAAATTGTGGGAAATTACAATCAGACTTCTAATTTTAGCAGATAGGCGGAGGGCTGCTTTTTTTTTCTGCCAAGTTATGCCATTGAAAGGCCTAATAGTAATCATATACGGTTGTAATCTAGAATAATGTAAAGAGTTGCTTCATGTGAGAGGTACAGAAAAACTTTTGGAAGAGATAAACCATTGTAGTTTGAAAAGATTGATTGATTAAATCAAACATTTCCCTTGCAGAAAACAGGTGCATAAGTTCCTGAAGTTCTTCTCATTGAGCTTCTTTTGGAGTTTTTTCCAGTGGTTCTTCACTGGAAAAGGAATATGTGGTTTCAACCATTTTCCAACTTTTGGGCTCAAAGCTCTCAAGCAAACGTAAATTGTTTCCTTCATCTTTCATTTTTCCACTTTTGTTTTGTTTTTTTCTTCTCTTTTAGGTTGTTTTGGACTTCTATAACCGAAGTGATGACTCAAGTTTTTCTTTTTTGGTATGGCCAGATTCTATTTCGATTTTAGCATGACATTTGTGGGCACCGGGATGATTGTTCCCCACCTTGTGAATTTGTCCTTGCTCTTTGGAGCCGTAATCTCATGGGGTTTGATGTGGCCGCTCATCCGAAATCATAAAGGAGATTGGTTCCCTAAGGACATATCAGAGGACAGCATGAAGAGTTTGAGTGGCTACAGAGTTAATATTTCAGCTATCTTATTTCTCCTTGTGGTAACTTGATTTTATCTCAACTAGTTATTAATGGTCTGAATGTCTTGCAGATCTTCATTTCCACGGCTCTCATTCTTGGAGATGGATTGTACCAATTCGTCAAGATTGTCTTTCTCATATCCAAAGATGTGCATAGTAAAAAGAAGCAATCAAGAAGTGTGAACATAGATGAAGGTGACAAGAATGAATCTCCTACTGTACAGAAAGAAAATGAGGTTTTTGTCAGAGAGAGCATACCAATGTGGATTGCAGGGGTTGGCTACGTTTTCTTCTCCATCATCTCCATCATTTTTATCCCCGTTATATTCCACCAAGTTAAGTGGTACTACATTGTGGTAGCATACATTCTAGCTCCAATTATAGCCTTCTGTAACGCTTATGGAACTGGACTGACTGACCAAAACATGGGTTACAATTATGGAAAAGTAGCCCTGTTTGTGTTTGCTGCCATATCTGGGAAAGAAAATGGTGTTGTGGCAGGGCTAGTTGCTTGTGGGCTGGTAAAATCAATGGCTCACCTATCATCTTCTCTGATGCAAGATTTCAAGACCGGTCATCTAACCCTTTCTTCCCCGCGAGCATTATTCCTAAGCCAGTTTGTTGGCACAATCATCGGATGTATTATAGCCCCACTCTGCTTCTTTATGTTTTACAATGCATTTGATGTTGGAAACCCACAGGGCGAATATAAAGCTCCGTATGCCATTATATATAGGAACCTGGCAATCATAGGAGCGGAGGGAATCTCAGCCCTTCCACGCCATTGCTTACAGCTCTGCTACGGGTTCTTTGCATTTGCCGTGGCAGCAAACCTGGTTAAAGACACCTTCCCTTCAACAATCGGGAAATTGATGCCACTACCAATGGTTATGGCCCTGCCATTGCTGACAGGAGCGTACTTTGCTATTGACATGTGTGTGGGGAGTTTGGTTGTGTTCGTTTGGAAAAAGATAAACCCTAATAAGGCGAAGTTGATGATCACCGCAGTTGCTTGTGGTTTGATCTGTGGAGAAGGTGTTTGGTCTCTCCCTGCTTCACTTCTGTCTTTAGCAAAAGTTCGTCCACCCATTTGCATGACATTTTTGAAGTCCTAGAGGTTACTGGGACAATTCTGTAATTCAATTGTCTAGACTCTAGATCACTGCTACAGTCAGTAATACTCTTTTGTCTAGTGTACTCTACATTAAATTTTTGTGTGATCCAAGTCTGTAATCTCTTCAAACCACAAGCACATTCTTCTTTGAATTCAACCTACAGTGCATACATTTTCTTCTGACATTCATGTAATAGAGTTTGTTTTCGGAGAAAAGAAATCTATTTAAGAAGCCCATTCTTCTGAACTGGAAAATTTGAAGTCAGGCGCTTTCGAAAAAACAAAAACAATATGAAAGTCCCTTTCTTTTCTTTTTTAAACTTTCATGGCAGCAATTCAATGAAGAACACTACATAAAGATATATCCTTGAGTCTGAGGAAAGAACAATTTAAACATAACCCTTGCCTTATTGCAATTTGGTGATCATCTGGGATACAGACATAACTTCATACAATTAAGCATTGCAATTTAAGAAGAGTCACAGACAACATGCCTGTTTTTATCTTCCAGAACTTTAACTTGAATCCATAACCTAAAGAAACCAAATTCATCTGTACGATAGTCCTGCAGGAATGATTATAGAGAGAAAATGGTTTTTAATGCGGAAAATTGTCAACAAGGACAGTATACAATTTGTCAAATAAAAAAACGGGATAGTATATAATCATTAGAATATGAAATGCTTACAACAGACGGAGGGAATGATAGATGTTGTTCACCTGTATATTCAAGCTGAAAATCCACAAACGTCCCCTGAAATTATACTTCTACAGAGGAGCACGTAGATATTTTATTAGACTCGCTCCAATTGGCAACTTGCTAAGCAAATATCATGTTGGCAACTTGCTATTAGCAATCATGTTGGCAGGTAGCAAGATTAACAATCATACAGCTCAAGCCTCAAGGCCAAAGGTCAACTCTGAAAATAATAATAATTGAGAACCAACTCTGATAAAATTATCACATGATCCCGTCGGAGTATTGTTTAATCATCAAAAAAATTGCCTTCAATTAGTCATGCAATTCTTAGATACACACGGTGTACGTATACACCGAGTGTTTTTTCAAAGCATTTCAACAGATATCACCAGTCACATTTTTCATGCCATTATTTAGTCCCTTTATAATTAGTTATAAATCACCCGGTGTAACAAAGGCTTGCTGGAATTATTCGTAGTTAATACAACAGATATTAGGGATATTGTGTAATGGATAATTTCCATAGTTTGGAGATAATTTCCTATATAAGAGAATGTTATGTGTCATTAAAGTCAGTAATGTATTTATTCCCTCTCACAAATTCTATTGAGACAAAAACAATCTAAGATGTTGACTAATTCAAGACAAGATTCTTACATATAGGATATTTTTCCATATCTCATATCATCTGTTTCCTAGTCTGACATTTCACTTTCAGTTTCAGACTTTTCTCTGAACATATGCAGACAGTATTACCATCTGCATAGCAGTAGCCAGTAGGAGTGTAGCGCCGCTGCCACCCTTTAACCACACATTTCAGTAGAGAGGACCAAAAAAAAAGTAGAGAGGACTGAAAACATGCAGGAGATGAGGGTACGAAGGGAGATTCAGAGGGAGGAAGTAGAAGAAGGTCACCCAGAAATCGAAGATGAACTACGAAGAATCCCACCATGGCATAAGCAGATTACACTTCGAGGATTTGTAGCCAGTATGGTGATAGGGATCATCTTCAGCATCATTATAATGAAGCTTGATCTCACTACTGGGCTCAGTCCCAACTTCAATGTCCCGGCTGCTCTTCTAGCCTTCATTTTCATCCGGTCATGGACCAAAATCCTTGAGAAAACTCCTTTTTCGAGCATTCCATTTACCAAACAAGAGAACACTATGATTCAGACTTGTGCTGTTGCTTGTTACAGCATTAGTGTTGGAGGTATTAAATGCACATACTCTACTTTATCTTCGAAGTATTTTATCATTTCTTCTGCAGTGTCGCATTCAGCTAGTCATTTGATAGATATATATGGTTACCTGTAGGAGGATTTGGGTCGTTTTTGCTGGCATTGAACAAGAAGACATACGAACTTGCTGGAGTAGACACGCCGGGGAACACTCCAGGGAGTTACAAGGAATTCAAACTTGGATGGATTATTGCTTACAATTGCCTTTGTTGCTTCGTCGGGATTTTCGTGTTGATACCCCTGCGGAAGGTAAGAGCTTTCTTCCTAGCCTCTTTTATGGATGTTATAACTTGCATCATGGATGATTCTGATGTTTATGTATTCAAATACTTTGGTCATGCTATGTCCTCTAGATATTGATTGTGGACTATAGATTGGCGTTTCCGAGTGGATATGCTACTGCGATTCTCATAAATGGATTTCATGCAAGGGCAGATGAATTGGCAAGGTAGTCGTACCTCTTTGTATCTTGTTTGTTTCAGTGGTTGTAAATATATGCAAAGAGAGATAACGATCCTGCTTCTACAAATTGCAACAGGAAGCAGATTCGAGGATTCTTGAAGTACTTCTCTTTGAGTTTCCTTTGGGGATTCTTCCAGTGGTTTTTCACTGGACCTGCAGGAAACTGTGGATTTTCACAGTTCCCTACTTTTGGCCTAAAGGCTTGGCAACAATCGTAACTTTTTTCTCCATCTTCCTGCAACATCAGAGCTTCGTTCTCATTATAGTTGCCAAACACTAATTGTTGTCCTGTGCATTTATGCAGGTTCTATTTTGACTTCAGCCTGACATATATAGGCACAGGAATGATCTGCTCCCATCTGGTAAATCTATCTTTGCTCTTTGGATCTGTGATCTCTTGGGGTATAATGTGGCCTCTCATCACCAAACGCAAAGGAGATTGGTTTCCTGCAAATTTACCAGGATACAGTATGCAGGGCTTGAATGGCTATAAGGTAAATCACATCTCTTTCGCTTAGCAGAAGTTACCCAATCAACTTAGGGTCGAAATTCTTGACAAAAGCTGATAAATTGTCTTCGGGCAGGTTTTCATATCCATTGCACTAATTCTTGGTGATGGATTATACATCTTCCTCAAAGTTCTATATGTCATGGCGCGTAACATTCATGGTAGATCCAAAAATAAAATCCTTAACGAAGGTAGACCATTACTATACATGTACGGTTTCACTAGGACGAAAATTTCATTCCATGGAGAGCTTTTAAATTTGGATGTTTTTCATACACAGACGAAGATGACCTCAAAGACCCCGATGTCAATAAGCAAGATGAGGTATTTGTGAGAGAAACCATTCCAATGTGGGTATCAGTGGCTGGCTATATACCCTTAGCTGTCATCTCCATTATTGCGATCCCTCACTTATTCCCTCAAGTCAAATGGTACTATCTCGTTGTTGCATATGTAATTGCACCCCTGCTGTCATTTGCCAATGCATATGGAGCAGGATTAACCGATCAGAACATGTCCTATAACTACGGAAAGATGGCGATCTTCATTATCGCTTCCCTGGCTGGGAAAAATGACGGAGTGGTAGCAGGACTTGTCAGTTGTGGCATAGTAAAGTCAGCTGCCTATGTTTCCTGCACTCTAATGCAGGATTTCAAGACAGGGCACCTGACACTGACATCTCCTCGTTCAATGCTCTTGAGCCAGGCTGTTGGCACAGTGATTGGATGCGTTGCAGCTTCTCTCACCTTCTTCCTGTTCATAAACGCATTTGATGTGGGGAACCCTACTGGAGAGTATAAGGCACCATATGCCGTCATTTACAGAAACATGGCAATTTTGGGTGTTGAAGGCTTCTCGACTCTGCCACGCCATTGTTTACAGCTCTGCTATGGGTTCTTTTCATTTGCAATTGGAGTCAACTTGCTGAGGGATCTGTTACCATCAAGGTTGGGGAAATGGATGCCACTTCCAATGGTAATGGCTGTTCCGTTTTTGGTTGGTGGATACTTTGCTATTGACATGTGTGTAGGAAGCTTGATTGTCTTCCTATGGCACAAGCTTAATCCTAAAAAGGCTGACTTGATGGCTCCAGCAGTGGCCTCTGGTTTAATTTGTGGGGACGGACTTTGGAGCCTCCCTGCTTCAATTCTCGCCTTGGCTGGAGTTAAGCCCCCCATTTGCATGAAATTCATGGCTTCCTGAAAGAGTTTATCGCGTACTACTAAGTCTTCATCACAAAATTACCTGATGGAAACTGCCAAGCACAGCTGCTTAGTCCTTTACATGTCTGACACACAGCAAAACAGTAGCCAGACTTTTTCACCCTCCAAACTGTTCCTTTGCAGATTTCGACCTTTTCACCCTCAAACTTTTCCCAAGCAGATTTCAATGTCCATTTTCCATTGTTCAGGCGTTCCATATATGCTCATCAGTATATAGTTACCAAGGTCGTCTCAATTCTCACGTAGATCTATGTGGTAGATAGCTTAACAGTGTGCTTCTCTGCAATTCAGACAATCAGAAATGTCGTCATTGTTTAATTCACGTGTGGCATTTCATTCATGTACTATCACAAATTGTCTAGGCTTCTTTCTCATTCTGAAGTAAAAGTAATACATTTTCTTAGGTCGATTCAGAAACGACCTCTTGGAAAATAAGCCTCTGCAAGTTGGCCTCGCCTTACCCAACACTCCAACACTACTGGAGTCATACATAAGGCTGCTGAAGTTATTGATGTTTTTGTCTACTGGATTTGTGTTGTGACTTGTCATGGATAACATCTTGTTTAGAAAAGTATCGCACTTCTAGAGCAGTTTTTCCAAAAAAAATCAAGTGTTATACAACGTATAAAGGAAGATGCTAGGAATGCTGGTCACTACTTCACCATCTCGCTTTGAACATCAGTTGACCTACAATAATACGAGGGTATGGTAAATTGAACTCGTTACCTAAATATCCACTTTATCTTAAACGCTTTGAGATATTCTCAACTTATACAAACAATCACTTTCAGGACAGGGTTGACACTAACATATTCCATGCGCAAAATCAGATCATAAACCCATCATCCTAACCACTGCCAGCTCTTGACCAAAAATAATCAAAGCTACTTGATAGTACCCCAATACAATATTTCACAAATTTGTACATGTACCTCTAAGTCTCTGACAATGAACAACTGACTGTTCATCCTCTCTTCACAAAGAAAGTAAATAAAAGATCGCCATCAGGACTTACTGACTTACGGACAGAGATTAGAATAAGATGAACTAAACACAACGAAATAAAATGGGGAGAGAGGGGGGAGGGTCACTACTGGGGAAAGGAAGAGGTGAAGGGAGGGAGGGGGGAGGGTCAGGGGCTCAGGCAATATGTATAAAAAAGGTTTAACAGACAAA
>ONZK01001735.1:6668-25716 GCA_900322385.1 Pharnaceum exiguum | reverse complement strand
GAAAAATATTTAACATAAAATCAAATAGGGTGCACTCATCTTTAAGTTAATGTTCATACTAGGGTATCTTTTTAAAAAATAACAAATATATTTATTAAAGAATAATTTTCTTTAATTAGAACTTAAACTTAAATATCAATTCACAATAAGAAATTATGTATCAGTAACCGATCTTAAATGAAAAAACATTAAAATTAATATGGTACAACAACTTTACACCATATAAGATTTATTAATACAACATAGTCAAACATCAATAACTAAAAAAACATTTAATTTCAAAAACCGTGCATCGCACGGGCATTGCACTAGTTTGTAATAATGCTAGATATCGAACAACAACCAACATTGCATTAGACAATATATGACTAACCTTGTATCTCCGGTTAATGAAAAAATTCCTAAATATACATTGCTGCCGCGATGAAACTATTTCTATTCCACCAACTGGTAAAGCTTTATCATGGGGAGAAAATGAAACAACTGATACAGTGATATACGATCAACCGGGTATACTCATCCAGTTATTACACCAGCAAGAACATCACTTCTACCTTGTGCATAAACTGTGTACACTAAACGAATTGCATCCAGCCAGTCATCTAGCGATTCCCAGGAGTCCGCTACTTAAGATGTTCAAAATTACAATGCCAATAACCCTTAGTTCATTCATTCATTTCAAATCTTACAAGTTTACAACACACACATTTCAGACTTGACAGCAGGTAAGGATATATGCACTAAGGAAACACAAATATCTGGCACATAGTGATAATAAGAGGGAAGTAGGAAAGGTGGATCTTGAACTTTTAGCCCACCCGTCAGGGCGCCATAGCAAATTTGAATTCAATACTCCGCCGGCCGCCCTATCGAACCATAAACAAATGCTGGAAATTAAAAAAAGTTATATGTAAATGCACTATTCGAATGTAAAAGTCTATTATTCTCTTTCATTCATTTGCCTTATTTCAATGACATTTTAAATTAAATTCATATGTTGCACATGCATTGCACAAGTAAATCTGAAAACAAAACAGAACACCAAACTTTTGCAATTCTTATGGTAGATGGCAGTCTAAAAGTCCTCCTATTCTACTCCACTCAAACTTTTGCAATTCTTGTTTGCTTTAGCCAATTGAGGCCATGCGTTTTTTTATGTCTATTTGAAATAAAGTACCTTAGATAGTGTTTGGTTGTACTTTCTTTCTTTTATTACCATTCTACAACTTGAACTATTATTTGCATTGCAGATTCAAAGATGGCAAAGGAAACCATTATAGTGGGAAATGGACAATGCACCAAATTAGTATATAAGAGCCGAGATGCCCTTGTATTTACTAGGGAGATGAATGAAGGTAAGTCTACGTTGGAAAAGGGCTAAAGCTTGTACTCAAGTATACGTTGGAAAAGGTTTCTCCAACAATACTTTTGTTGCAAATGCTCCAATGCACTTAAAAGAAATAGAATATTTGTACTATTATCACATCACTAACATGTTCACAATTAAAGAATTTAAAACCTGCTAAAATTTATAAACGCTCCTTAAACGATGTTGCCGTATTACAATAGTGTTCTTACACATAAGGAACACTACATTGATGAATTATTTCAACTACATTTGCAGGACTAGCGATTATATTTGCTCGTCCATTTTGTAACCATTATAAACTGGTTGGTCTTATCAATATATCTTTCAATCTCTACAACAATCACGAAAACTAATAGTGAACATATCTGCAAATCAAACATAACATTCGTTACAAGTTGAACTTGGCATCTTCTGCGAGTATCACGTCCACCACTCCACCTAAAGTGCACATAACTATCATCGTCAACTATAGGATCCCGATATTTTGGGTATATTTTCAACAATGACCCTTGTTGAGTTCTTGTCCTTCCATTCATTGACCATTACCCATAACAAATTGATTTGTTAAATGAATAGAACGAACTTGTTAAAAGGGCGAAAGAAATCGAGCTCTACCAAAATGACACGTTTAGCTAAATACTTTTACTAAACCAGCAATTTTAGAATTTTATACATTAAGATTAATCCGGTTGTTTAATAATATGACCTCTCCAAAAATGTCTCCTAGACTTAAATAACAAAACAAGAAATGGTCTCCCATTTGTTATTTTGACTAAATTTCTTTGATGAGCTTGTGATGTTGTGCATTTGGCATGAGTCATCATAGGAAAAGCTATAAGAAAATCATTACAGTATTATATTGAACATTTATTTCTCAGTAAGTTTATGGGTGGTTTTAACCCTATTAATTATTAACTGATCAGTAAATAAAAAGGGAGGTAATGCTATCATGCTATGCACCATTGGTTTGGTCCATTGCCTTTGGGCTTTGCTTGTTTTGAACCCGAAGCCTACTCTTTGGGTTGAGCTTAATTGGCCTGGTCCGAATTCACGGGGCATCATCAATCATATCATATCATATCAAACTGAAGTATAATAATTGTAACACTCTTCACTTCTCTACTCTATTCTCTCTCTTACTCTCCTCATGAACCGAGCCACCAAAGCCGCGGCCATCCTCACCTGAGATAGAGGGTCCCACGTAATTTTCCTATCCCCCAAGATATATCTGCATTATTTCAGTCTTCTCTAAAAGGAATTGATATAGAACTTTAATTTTTTTTTTTTATTTCTCTTAGGACCCTAACAATTCCCTTTTAATGATATAAAATGATCATGGGTGAACTTGTAGTTTGGGAAATGTTTGGCTGACTTCTTAGCCAACTCATATATACTTTGCGCTTGGCAAAGCAGAAGCAAAAAAGAACCAGTTCGGTAAGTCATTCATGATTTCATTCTGTCATTGTGTCATCATAATTCTTGTGCATACATTCATTGAGAGAGATTTTGTATACTTGACTATTAGAATGGCATGCCAACAAAGGGTGGGTTACTACATGTATCTAGCGCAGCGCCTGGTGGTTAATTTCTAGTGCGCTGTGCGGAGAAAAAAGCAGCAGCACCAACAAAGGGTGCATTAATATAAGTTGCCGGCTCACACTGCCTGTAGTTATTTCTATCATCTGAAAAGTTGTCTCCGGAATCAGGGCCTCCCACTATGGCTCCAGTTAAGACATTAGGATTAGGTGATCCGGAGTTGAGGTATTGGAACCCATCGTTGCAACCAATGTGGTCGCGGTGTGTATGCACCGATGGAAGGGAGGAACCTCTATGGTGAACATGGAGGGGGTACCTATGACCAAACCCTACCATATAAGACATTCTTTGTGGATTATCACCCAAAATATAGTCAACTTGCTGTTTGGCCAGGGAGATAAGCTTTTGAGCGGTCACTGTTGAAGTACCGCAATATGTGATTCCTCTGTTTGATTCAAGGTACTTTGCATATGTCAACAGCAGAAATGTTGTTGATGTAACATATTGAAGATTGCTCTCACTTTGTTTGTACAAGAGCCCCCCTGCAAAATTAAGTTTCTTTGTATTGAGAAAGCATCACAAGCATCTTTCCAGAGTGGCATACTGGTGCTCATCTATCCAAGGTGCCAAAATTAGTCTTCCTTAAAGACTAGGGGGGATTGCTCTTTCTTTAGGGGGGGTATTTTCCTTACCTTGAGTGTACTGAGCCTGATAATTGTTAGCTCCTGGAATTAACGAGCATATAAAGTTATCAGCATGAGCTTTGTATACCTGAAAGTCGTCTATCCTTTCCTCCAAGAAGTCCTGTCATACCCAATTTAAGTACATGATGAAGTTATCTACAGTATAATTTTGATATCTGCAAGTGAAATTCAGCACAAAAACCTTTGAAAGAAGGATTTTCGTTCCAGCCCTTTTGTCATCCCAGCTAAAGGAGAAATCATCCTCGTCAGCACCAAGTATGTGGCCATTGGAGTGAATGTACCTCAAGTATGAGCTGTCTCCAGAAGCTTTATGAATCCATGATGCACCCCAAAGAAGCTCATCCTGATTACCAGAATCAGAACATTATAAGTTTGTAACGATCAGCATCCCCAAAACACAAGTAAAATGTAATGCGATTTACCTGATATCCTGAGTAAGAGCAGTAGAATGGGCAGACTTCGGGATTTAGAGAATCACTGTAAGAACCTCTATACCTATCAGCGAAGTCAAACACCTGCACCAAGGTGGCTGATTTTACTATCCCAAGCACAATGTATTTCATTGAGATGCTGTTCATATGTGCTTAAAAAATGCACCGGTATATTACCTGCATTGCTGTGTGTAGTAGTTTACTGGAGTAAGAAGGATCTGAGTGCTTAAAAACTATAGAAGCTGCAGCAAGGGCGGCTGCTGTTTCCGCCGCTACATCGGACCCTGGATTTTGTCTGGATACCTTGTATACATTACGTGGAGTGTCCATGTCCTCTGGCCTTTCCCAGCACCTGTGGTCCTGGTTCGGATCTCCCACCTGCAACATCATTACTTAGAGCTCTGTACACTTTCATGAAAGGTTCATTTAGGGTCAAGCAATGGTTTAATTTGTCTAGTACCGCGAGATATACCATGCATTCATATATGCAACTGAGAAGACGATTATTAATTAATTGATGCTCACTTGAACATATAGAGAACCAGGGGATGCAGTTGCTGCTTTCAGAAGGTAATCAGTGGCCCAACGTAGAGCGGTTTTAGCATTGTAAATCTGATCATGCATGGAGTTGCCAAATTCAATTATACTCCATGCTAACATCGTGGTGGTGAAGGCCATTGGCAAGCCAAACTTGACATTGTCCCCTGCGTCATAGTAACCACCCACTAGGTTTACCTGAAATGGAAGTTGCCACAAATTGTTAGTTTCCATTGAAGTAAATTTGAAAAGTTATGTTCAATTTGTGCCAGTATTATGATTAGTACATGGTAAGAAGCACCGTCAGACAAGCCAGAGTGACCTCTCCAGGTAAGTCTTTGATTTGGTGGAAGATGCCCTGATCGCTGCCCCTCGAAGAAGAGGATGGATTTCTCGAGGGCGTCGTAGTAATCCTGAGAGGTGAAGGCTTTGGAAGTTATGGCAAAGGAAGATATGGTAATGCATAGAACATAGATCATCAGTGAGGTGATAATTCTTCTCATTAGGGCCATAATTGATATTGTCCTGGGAGTTTTAGGAGGAGGTTGTGCCTTTGGGGTGACTGGTAAGTGACATTGGCTAGCACTTATATAGTGGAATGTGGTGCTGAAAGTGCGAGAGTTCGTTGGCCGTTATGAGAGAAAGTTGGAGAATCACGGGATAAACTGCGCGAAATGGGATAGGTTTGTAATATTTGTAATTTGTCTAATAATGTGGTGGGGTCACTGGCATTTGTTCCAACGGTCAAGGCAGATAAATGAAGAAAACATTCTACTACAGAAGTCTGAAACAAAGTAGTCACTTCTAATATTTGTCATTATATAAGTTAATCTTCATCGTACTACACAATATTAAAAGGCTCAGTTCTGACTTCTGAGGGCCGCAATATACTTCTGTTGGTACAAATAGGTCAGAATTAGCGGTGAAGTCTTTGCACGCTACGAATACCAGCAATTTTATCAGGTTTCATGGGTGTGTTTAGGTGCCTGAAATTGAGGGCCGAAGATTAAATCGATAGACACTAATTAAACTACTTTCTGGAATTTAGTGTAGAGTGGTTTTATAAAAAAAAAAGATTAGCATTAACTGTTGGGAGGAAGGATTGAGTTATGTTTGTTCGTAGGAGGCATTTGCTCAGAAGTTATGGTTTATGATGAGTATCACATTGTCACAAACTCACAAGTAGTGGTTTATGTTGTTCATAGTATCACATGCATGATATAAATATTATGAAGCCAAAGGCCGTGTTTAGTAGCTAGTAGAAGCAGAGTATTTCATAGCCTTCCAAAAAAGCGTTTCCGCTACAATAAGTTATACAATTACATCATCTTGTAGCTTAGGCCTCGGATGTTAAGCATGTGAATATCATATCATAATAACTGAATAAGTTTAAGAATGGTTAAAGGGTCTCGACAGCGAGAAGTAACTAGAGGTTCACGGGCAAAAAGTAAATGTGCTCATATGCCTGCTGAAGGTTGCCGCCTGTTGCATTTTCCAGAGCAATTTTCTGAAATTATGGTTGTTCTTATCTAGAGCTTTTAGTAGTATATAAATTTTCTGGGTCAAAAGGAGTTGCTATCTTTCTCTTGTCATTAGCCTCAAAAAGTGTAAGATGTTAGGCGGGTCAGGAGCATTAACAGACGGCTCTAATTAGGGACTAATAACTATAGCTACTTGATTAACAATTTTTTCTGTTTTAATTAGTCAAAAGTTTACAGAGATGTGTAAGCATGCCTTCGGAAATACATGACACCATACTACTCATCTATCATCTAGTGGTCACATTTTTTAGTTCAAATTACATAGCCAGTAAAAACGAACTCATAAAACAGTTGAGATATAGCAGAAAAGAAGAATTTTGAAATCAAAATTCGAGCTCATAATCTGTTTCATGATGAAATCAAGATCAAAAATAATATCAGATGCATACGGCTATTAACATTGCTTATAGTCTGCCCCTGGATAATGGAGGGCAACATTATACAAAATGTGTTTCCTTTGCATGTATATGAATGGTGTTATCTACTCTTTAATTGTATCTGTACGACCAGAGCTGCTAACATTAACACTGTCACATAGGCAACATAGTG
Source organism: Pharnaceum exiguum (assembly GCA_900322385.1). Classification (NCBI taxonomy): domain Eukaryota; kingdom Viridiplantae; phylum Streptophyta; class Magnoliopsida; order Caryophyllales; family Molluginaceae; genus Pharnaceum; species Pharnaceum exiguum. The sequence continues at coordinate 19,049 of ONZK01001735.1, read as the reverse complement.
TTGTACAAGGGAAAGTTAAGACTCTTACAATTGTAGTTTCGGGCACACATTGGCATTTGGATTCGCCACGGAACCTGTGTAGAAATACTAGTAGTAAGACAAACAAGATCTGCATTTTTGAAACAAAATCGAAAAGAAGATAGTGTGCTTACATAGTTCTTTAAAACAAGCATGCTTTGTTGCAGGATCTTCTTCAAAGGATGGTGGCACTTGCCCATACACCATTTCACAACTCATATCTTCAAAATCTGCACAAATTTGTGCCAGAAAGCAAGTCTTAGTATCGATCCAAATCAAGAACAAATCGGCTGAGAAGATCACTAAGCCTAACCATGAGACTAAAGAGACATACTTGGATTCATGGTGAGGGGAAGGCCAAATTCGTTGGTGAAGAAATCCTGTGTTGGAATTTTACACATATTCACGCACATTCCTACACATCCACTATTCTCCAAGTACCTTAGTATACAGAGAACCAGACATGTATTAGTTTTGTCGATGCCTCCCTTAGGGTGACAGTAGGAACGAAAACGGAGAATCGCTAGTGAGCTGCTTAGAGTATTGGAATCTAGCTGAAACAAGAACTTAGTTCGTACATTTTACCTGCACTTCTTAATAAGGACTCCACTTCTTTGCTTCGCTCCATTTATTTCCACTTCTATTACCTACAGAAGTTGATGTTAATCAAGCTTATAATACATGCATATTCCTATGGTGAGAAATGTAATTTACGGACAATATGCAAAAATAAACCGTGTATGTACCGTAGAAAATTATAATTTCCTACTTTGATAGTGTGATGGATACATTGTAAACGTTAGTGTCAGTTTCTTGCTTTTCAGAAATTTGTTTTTGAAAGTCATTCTTCTATGGTCTGCTTTGGTCTCACGTTTATCAAATATATATCTTATCCCGCTTACCCATACTTGAACCTGACTGCAGATGATGTAGAAGATGACAAGAAGCGGAAAATACTACAGTGGCGATGCTTTTTTTTTTTGATTTAGAGATGCCTAAGGTACTATAATATATGCGTCTGATATAACATTAACTTGTGTTAATTGTCTGCAGTGTTCATGAGTTCATCTTACAGACATTTTATGAGAACTGTCACACTGAAGTACTGAACAGGTAGGCATGGTTGTAAATTTGTAATCCTTAATCTCAATCTCGATAACAATCTCATGTGAGGTTCAGTGGCATTGGAGGAAATTCGTCAAGTCAGAGATGAACTGCTACCTGCTTTCGAAAGGGGGGACACCTGGAAGTCAGTAAAGAGATGGAATTTGTTCTTTTTTCTGGTTTTAAAAGAGATCAGGTTATGGTGGTATACATGTGTTTGGAATGGATGAACATACCATGGCTTGATTTCACATGTTGCCTGCTGCGTTAGAAAGGCCAGCAGACTTGACACAGATTGCATCAGATTCAAAAACGTGAGTCAAATTTATGCCCAATTTGTGAAGAAATTCAGAAACCTCCTTATTGAATGCAAGTTCTCTACTGAATGTATGGAAGTTCAGGAACTCCAGGATGACCTTGATACAGATAGTATAGTGAATACATAGAAAAAGTCAAGGGACAAAGGACAGGAAGAAGATGGCCTATGCATCGGTTCCAAATCTTGCAAATGGACACCAAGTACTGTGGAGTTTGACAGAAGGTTCAGACTTCAAAGCCCACTGCAGTCATATAGGTCCTTCCTAGTCATCCTAGAAGTTTGCATTGCTCCATTTTATGGTTTTGGATATAGAATTTGGTGTCTTTCTTTATCAACACATTCGTTTATTTACCGAAAGAGAAAAAGATTGAACAGTACAGTTATAAGCAGAAATTGCCAAGATTCAGACTACTAACTAGTAACTTAACATGTCTATTGGACTATTGGAGCTTAATCTTTCATTCTTAGCTGTTTAACAATTTTATTATGGAGCTTTGCGGAAAGCTCACCTCAGAAGGTCCAACTAGCCAGTGGAAGAAAGGTACTGTGAGGGCAGCATTGAACTCAGCAGCCCATTTTGTTGGCGGAAACAATTTCCTGAACTGCAAAATTTCAATTCAGAAGCTTTCAGTTCTGCTTCTGTCACCGTGTACATGATTGCTGAAGTCATGTAAACCCCAGTTTCCTCTAACAAAGCCAGTGAACTAACCTTACTAACATTTGATGAAAACACTAACATAGGCAGTAGATGTACACACCTGAGCAGGGGCACCAGCGGGGAGCATGGACAAGAGCACCTCCCTAACAACCTGCTGTTGCTGCAAGCGCGACCTGCCCTGCATAACTCTTCGCGACACATCCACAAAACTTTCATAATCATGCTCAAACCACCCTTCCTTCTTTTCCTTGGACTTTTGCTGTGGTTTTCCTGAGGCAAACTTCTCCATCTTTCTAGCAAATAGAGTCATGAAGGCTTTCTCAAAGAAACCATCTCTGTACTTTGTCTTTTGTCCCATTGGAGCTGGGTTCCCTAATGGCTCTGCTATACCACATCGCGGTCGAACGATCAACCTTGTTCGTGTTCTGTAACCATTCCTACATTGCTGCTGTTGGTACTGATTAGTGTATGGTCGAAACTGAACTTGTTGGATACTTAGCACCACCATGAACCTTACTACTTCAAGTCTACTTCGCTGGTACTAAGAATTGCTATAAATATCGTCTTTCAGCCAGTAGTGTCTTATTGCTTCCACTCAAATAGAGAACAAGAGACACTAATGTTACAGCAAATTCATCTAAGCTATATAGTGTTTGTGGCTATAATTTATTTATAAATTAGAGGGCTGACAAATGCATACGGTGTCACTTCTAGGCTAGGACTGTGTATTTAGGACTGCAATTTTAAAGACCATTTGGTTTTAGTGGATAATGTGGAACATATTGTTGGGATTCATGATGATGAAAGGCAACGGCTGATGATCATGAGGCCAAAATACATGCCACGCCACGCCGCTCTCAAGACATCAAGATAGTACAAGCATGCGAACCCAAATCCGGTTGAAATTACTAGAGGTGGCAAATCGGGTCGGCCCGTTTCAAACCGAACCGAACCCGATTAGTGACCCGAATAGACAACTCGAGCTCAACCCAAAACCCGAATCAAACCCGAACCGAACCGTTTTTGAACCCAAATTAGTTAAATCCGAACCGAACCGAACCCGAATAAACCCGATTAGTTGTCTTTGTTATCATGAAATATAAGCTAATAACAAATTTAAACAATTAAAACATATTTCAATAAGAAGAAACTTTAATTATTTAGTTATTTTTAACAACTAACATTGTCGGGGCTAAAAAATAAATGAAATGGTACCAAACCCGATTTAACCCGAACCAAAACCGACCCAACCCGAACCGAATCTAACCCGAAATTGATAACCTGATTTAAACCCGAACCCTAAAAAACCCGAACCGAACCGAATTAAACCCGATTGACCGGTCAACGTTCTAGCCCGAACCGAACCAAACCCGAACCAATAGGCCCGTTTGCCACCTCTAGAAATTACGCTGACATATGAGTATTTCTACTAGAATTTCTTGACAACGGTCTCGAGACCCTCGACCCATCGTCATTCTAGTACTACTTGGTTATAGGCCTTATTAGTTGGGCTACTTGGGCCCCTTCTCATGTGGTACGTTTTACAAAGTACTCTTGTGATAACCAAGTTGCCCAAACGCAAATTGGTCTCCAACAATCCAGCAAATGATATGTTTTTTTTTGGGACCAAATCCATCAAATGTTGTTTCGCTTGCTTGCTTGTAAGAGTTATGGACTTATGGGCCTAATTTTTTCACTTTTAAAGAATAAACTGAATGTGTTGAATTGAATTTTTGTTTAATTATTTGACCCATAATTATTTATTAAACCCTATCAATATTAAACTTTATTAAAGTACCTAGCGAAACCTCTCCATTAATATACGAAAAATTATGAATGGATATAGATATCACAACTTCTTACAATTAAAAGAAACGAGTTTTACTGAACTAAACTGAAATTTTAGTAACTAACTAAAATGAAATAGAATAAGCTTTTAGAAACTTAAAATAACGAGCTCTATGAGGTCATCTCATGCAGCACCTTTGGTGTTATTGTTGTAAGTAAACTGTCCAATGTCCAAGTGACATCATTTGATTGATTTTTTTTTTTTTCGAAATTGCTCTGAATAATCCCTACTTTGGCCGAGATAATCTGTACTTTGAAAATTGTTGGGAATAATCTCTACTTTGACACTTGTGTCTCGGAACGATTAATGAAATTTTGAAGTATCATCAAATTTAATTTTTAAACTTCGGTTGCTTATATATCAATTAGAATTGGTGTATTCTCTAATCAAAACGAATATAAATGGCTTCATGTGAGGTTAATTTATTAAAAAAAAATTGTTACGGGACACAAGTGCTCAAGTATGAATTATTCCCAACAATTTTCAAAGTAGGGATTATTGTGGGATAATCGGTCCAAGTGGGGATTATTACCAGCAATTTTGTCATTTTGTTTAACATATTTTAAGTTCATTAATTTTCAAGACTTTGTATTCAATGAAAGTTCTCTTTTACCTTAAAAAAAATTGTGAATACCAAAGGCTCACTTCTCATTGTTGACTGATGATCTTTTATGATTGATCACAGTTTAATTAATCAAATTAGTAGGGGGAAAGATTAGCAGAGACCCCTGGTCTCTGATGAGTTTTTCTAACTCATGAGCTACTTGAGTTTCACTCGATCAAAATTCGGTCAAAGCTCGACTCGACCTCGAGTTCTAAATAAGCCGAGTTGAGTTGACCACAACTCGATTCAAAAAACTCGCGAGCTACTCGAAAAATCAAAATAATACATATAATTAAAAAAATCACAATAAGAATAATATTAATAACAATAACTATAATGTTCGTAGCAATATAGTAATAATAATATCAACGATCATAATAGAAAATTATTGTAGTAATAATTCTTATAACTTTTAATTCAAAAGGAATAATATAGACATAAAGTACAATAGAATTCGAGCCGAGTTCGAGTCCAGCTCGGGCTTGTCTAAGTGACTTTGAGCTTGAGTCGAGTTGCAAATTTTGAAGCTCGTTGAGTTTCGAGCTGAGCTTCGAGTAATTCGAGACGAGTTGAGCTCAAGTCGATTCGTTAGCATCCCAAACACTGCACAAACAGAAAAGAAGAAAGGAAGAATGAGAGAAGAATTAAAGAGATTTTATCATTCTGATATGTATCAATCATAATAAATGATTTTTATGATCACCCTATTTATACAATGAGATCATTCTACTCTCATTGTTGTTACAAACTATACACTACTAACAAACTGCATAACAAACTTAACAAACTCTATTTATAACTACTTTTCCCTCCATTCCCTCATGGCTCCTTACAAAACATGGCAGTCGGGTTTTACAAGGTTGATAATTCACGGTGGTAGTATTCTAAGAATTTTCATTTTTTTTTTTTGTCAGGAGGAAGAAATTGTATTCTAAGATTAGCTGGTCATCCACTGATTACGAATTTCTGTAAATTAGCTAACCCTTAATTGCCACGGTACCACAGTAACCACTCGTCCAAACTTCACTTCGATCAAAACGTAACAGGCTTGTGTAACTATAAAAGTTATAAGGACGAGTTTCTCAAAATTAGCTGGTCATGCAAGCTCTAGAGCAGGAAAGAAACGATTGTAGCCTGGCTGTCTAATATCATTATTTCACATGGAAAAATTAAATTACAGTGGGAAGAGTCTGGAGTTGGAACTTGGAAGTGCCAGCAAACAGGTTCAATGATTATGATAGAAACTGAGAAGTTTAGGATACATTTGCCTCTGAGAGTACCACATGTATATGAGCTGCCCTTTGAACTATGTCCCATTCCTTTTTATTTTATTAGATTTTTTATAGGTCATTATAAATTCTAGTCTGGATTCTGGGACTTGGGACAGTATGAAATTAACAACCAAGAGTTGCACTCTGCAGTCCATCATCCATACCTTCACAGTCACATACTCCTAGCTGGTGGACCCATCTTTGCTACCGTAGACTAATTGATTTCATATACTCGATCGACAAAAACTCGGTGACCCTTTAGTCAATGACCGACATAGTTTTGTGCCAGTCTCTTTATAGTTATAGAACTAAATAGGGGTAGTTTGTTAGATTCAGACGGAGATGTTACCGGATTAATAATCTGTTGGGTCAGCTAGCAATCTCCTACTCTGTATGAATAATATTTACTCCTTGAAAAAGTCAAAACACTAAATAGAACTTCATTAAGCTTCTCCTGCATATACTGTGGGACAGGTTATGCATTTGCTGAATTTGAGACAGAGAGAAAGTCACCAATGAAAGTACCTGCCATGATAATGGAACTTAGGGAAGCCAAAGCCACAATTAAACAGAAGAGGTTATTGGTTAGGATTTTACAAGGGTCAGGACTCAGGACTTTGGGGCCTTTAAATTGTGGTGGAAATTGAAGTGTGCAAGCTATTAGTCAACGCTTCTGTACAAGTTTTTATTGCTACTGCTGTGTAGTTGGTAGTTGGATGATCCAAGATACTGTATTTCTATTTGTATAAAAAGTTAGAATATAGTATTTTGATAGACTAAAATCGTAGGCATAAGTGCATAACGGCCAAAGTTTTTTGTTTTAATTGGTGGTTTCCGTTCCTGCCAGTTGCCATTCGGCAAGGAGCTGAGTTAAGTCAAACAACTAAGAGAGGATGGGCACCCATCTGTCAAACACAGTCACAGAGTAGTATGCTTTGACTTGTGATCAAAGTTTAAAGCTTTCAATTTCATGTAACTGTCATAAAAGGTTGACTATCTGCGCTCAACATTCAATGTAGTTTGGCCTTAGCTTGACACCATGAATTTATGATCACTGAGCATCCAAAATCCTCAACTAATTTGGCAATGATGATCCCGATTAAGTGCTCATCATAGAGTACTCAATTTTTGAAGTTGTGGCATCTCGTCCGGCCTTTAGAAATGAAGATCATTGTTTAGTCATACAAAAGGTACAAATAGTTAACTAAACACCCACAAGAACTGAATTTTAGGAAGATTATCAGTCATTAGTTCATTACTACCACTAATTACAGGCGAAATGAGCTCATCAGCCTCCACCTAGCTAGAATTTGTTGACTAGATAAAGCTGACGGACATTGATCGGATCAGTGATACTTTGATCACCATTAAGCAATTTATTGGCCACAATGAGGTTGACAGCTTCTGTTGGATGGTATGAGTCCCAAAACACATACTTGGATCTATCTTCACATAATGTAGAACTTGTATTCGTGTCTTTCCCTCCAAAGCAAATGAATGGAGGGAAATAGCCCCCACAGCAAGGGTCCTTGATATTTTCAAATCCTGGTGGCGTGCCAACATTAGAAAATATTAATTATTGCATAGTTGATTTGGTTATTTGATGCATGTTAGCTAGTGATATGGTATATGAATTTTGCCTATATTAAATTAGAATATTAGATACATACCATAGTGTGAATTATTGTTGATGATGTCCATGAAAATATTGTAGGAATCTGCGTAAACAAAAATTGCATCTCTTTGTAGTTCTTCCTTCAATTTAACTAGAGCAGCTTTCAGTTTTCTGTTATAGCCTTGTATGAACTCATTCACCTCAGTTGAACACTTCTCAAACCACACAACTTTTATTGCGCGAACATAAGGGATGCATCCAAGGGGGCCAATCCCTGCTACAAGAAATTTTCTAGCCCCAAACTTGCATAATCTCTTCACGGATCGATAAGAGAATTAGTAGCGGCAAATTTTCTATCATGCATATATATGACTAGATTCAAATAGATATGTACCTTGAGTTGCATGGTTAAGTTTGAGAGCATGAACTCTTGAAACAATAAGGCAGGTTCAGCCTTATTCTGCCCTACGAAGGGTACGTAAGGTTGGATATGGTTAAGGATGTCATTAGATCCAATAGTTATAGAGAAGATTGATTTCTTCAAGAATTTTTTGGTAGAGTTCTCTCCCATTAAGCTAATCATGTTTGCTCTAGATTGCTCAAAATGATCAACTTGTTTCTCTAGGGGAACTCTCCCTATCTGTACAGCAAAAATTAGATCAGTTAGGAAATCAATTTCATCTACTTCTTCGATTGCGCTAATCATAAGGCCCTGCATATACATCTATTTTGCCGTATGACATGACAATTTTGCATCAAGTATTGAGAGAGACATACATATAGTGATCCTGTTTCATTTAGTATGCCAGCTGATCCAGAGGCATAATTTAGTCCGGACTGAGTTGCGCTAGCTACGGAATTAGGAGATAGAAACGGCGGAGGAAAAGTTTTGGCACCAAGAGCTTGACCTGCAGGAAATTTAGCCTAATCAAAAACTATGCAATTATATATCATTCAACGTTACATTTTTAAACAGCCATCATTCATGAAGTAAGATTTGACCTTCTAGCAATTAGAGTGTTAACTTCATGTAATGTATTTTTAAAAAATGATTCATTTGCTAAATAGTCTGAACTCTGAGCATTGTAAATTAACATACTTCAAGCAGTACCTATTATGTCTGAAATAGTCCGACCGTTCGTAAATCTTCCAGTAGGCTGTCCACCAGACGGCAAGAAATCTATACCATATGGCGCAAAGTCTGCCTTTGAGAGGGTGAACAGATAATCATTGTTTCCAGTGTCAACCAAGGAATCACCAAATAAGAACAATTTCACTGAAAGGCAAGGCAAGAAAAACAAACTGTGCATATCAAGTAACAATAGCACAATTAAGAACCGAGAGAACGAGACACTCATCTTCGTTTGTTTGAAATCCTAGCTGGCTAGCTGGATATAACCCTTAGGTCGGAACACTAGCTTAAATATAAGTCACTACTGGTAAATTGTACTTCTAGGATCACATGTGTACATCGTATAATTGAAGCAGGTAAGTTGTTGATCTTGTCCGTCTTTGGTAGAACTTTGAAAGGGTCTACTGTTACTGATTCATACTGTAAGATACTCGTGAGAATATGTCATCACTGATCAAGGTACATCTAACTTATTGTACCTTTATTTGATTATTGTAGTATACACTATAAAAAAAACCATTCTGAACTCTGATGTACATAGGATCAGTACCCAGGTCCAAGGGGGTACAAATAACAAACTACAAACTCGGTGTCAAACTAGAGCAAGATGGTACAGGAGGTGTAAACGCGTATTTAGAAGTACATAAACAACTGCCATTGTCTGTACTCGAAAATCAAATTTATGGTAAAGGTGAACAACTGAACATGTAAGTTGTACTCTTTTGTTAAAGGTGGCTGCGACATTGTTGATTTTGATGAAATTAAAATTTTAGAAGAATTAGTCATAAGCAAGAAAACACCAACTTTTCCATTTTTCTTTTAAGAATTATATCTGTGAGTGTGTGACTCTTCTAAACCCATAACAGCCTCTAGTCTACTGTCTAAATGACTACATGGACAGATAAATTCTGCAGAAGAAATGGCAGAAGCAGACAGTGTAATAACTGAGCAGGAGAGATGAGAAGCATAAAAATACTGATATATACATGATTAAGGTTGACAAGGAAGGGGATCCTCATGCTGCCAACTAAGCCATCTAAAATTAAATTCATCTTTAGGCCCTGTTTCTCTTCTTCAAATAATAATAATAGAAGGAAACAGAAACAGAAGGTAAGAATGTATGTATTGAATGCTTTGGGGTTGTTTGTGGGTGTGGACGCGTTGGTACATTTGTTTTAATAGTTTTTGGAGCTAGAGAGAAAAGGTAGTCCTATATTGGTCACTCATGGCTGGTTAGTTAATTCTGTAAGTGAAATCGATATTGCCATGCTCCAGCAGTGACTCCAGCACCACTCAGTTTTATGGAGTAAATACTCGTAGATGGGTTACAAAATTATTATTTCCCTACCTAAAGGGTTTTCATTCTTAGGTACTCCGGTGTAAGAATGAACCGTTGGTGTTTTTTGAGTATTACAACAGTTACCATTAGTCATCTTTTAAATGCCTTAAGTCAGTAATATACGCATTACTTTTTTTTGGGTGTAATACTGTAATAGTATGCATTACTTTGCTCCTCTTCCCCCCAGCCTCACCACAAAATGTGTACCTGGACCCAAAATAAAGTTGTTCAGTTTGTTTCCTAACCTCTAATCCCCATCATTGCCCCGTGATACTGCCTGGCTAAGTGGCTATCTCATCTTTCATTCTTCTTCTTTTTTGTGGTTTTTTTTTTAGAGTGATATTGAACTAAGATTATACTACTATACAAGTTTAGAGGACAATGAGATTGAATTGGACTAAATCAATTTCTAGACAGTGTATTGAAGCTACCTCTAGAGGCCCGTCTCTTTCTATACTGTCAGTTCATTTGGAACGGGACCAAATCTATTATCCTTCATGATTTATGAAGCGGGAAGACTTTCAGCATTGAAATGCCAAGTCATACAAGCTACTAAGCTAGTAAGCTACTTCAGTTTTATACAAGGATTACTAGGAGGAAGTAACTCTGTCTTTAATCTAAATCCACGTATCCCTTATTCTGTAATTACCGTTCTACAAATAATCAGACTTGTTTCCCAAATTTTGGGTTCTTGTACAGTGGTTTAGTTCAATAATCTCAATTTTACATGTATCAACAATTATTCGGCTTGTTTTCAGAGAGACATTGTAATGTAATCACTGTCACAAGTGTAGATAGTCTTTTGGATTACAATACAAGCTTCAGTTTTTTTGAGCAAGCCATTGTTTCTGTGGATCATTATACGGCGCATTTCCTTGGGACTGAATAGCATTACACTAATTTGGATTCTAGAAGCAAAAAGCTGCAAGAGGGTTGTCTGTATTGGTACAATTTTCGTATAAGCTATTAAGGTCTTGTTAAACTGCCCTCGTTGTCTAGAACTTCGGTTCAGCTGTGTCACTGAATGTTTGACATTAACTCGGTTCAGCGCATTTAACAACAATTTACCTAAGTTCTATTTGATTTCAATTAGACAAACTAAAAAATCTTGATATTTCTAGACAATAAGTATGCGTTTGTAATTAGCGGCATCTAAGAAGGGCACACAAATGGTTCAAGTACCATTAATTAAGCATACTTGTACAGGTGATACAATATAGGAGTAATATTAAACGGGAACGAGTTGTTAGAGATGGATTTGCTAAAGATCTGAATATGAAGTTAAAGGTGGAGAGGTGTGGGACGGTGAAAGGGAGAGTTGGCTTATGGTTAGAGTTAGAGCAAATGAAGAATAAATGGGCGTGAGAGAGCAGAGTCATGTGGGCTGGAAACCTGCCATAAATGAGTAAACGAAAATTGATTGAGCCTTCTTTGAGTTTTGCCGTTGCAATTGTAAACGATATGGTGAGGAGCGTTAGGCCACTGTTTACTTCATTCCATCAGCAGAATTGGAAGCTACCAAAAATCAGTAGCTCAGAAACTTTCAAATAAAAATAAAAACAAAAAATCGGAATGTTAACTTGCAAGAAACATCGTATTATACATCCCTAGTTCCCTTTCACTTTCATCAACTACAATATGGAAAATTGAGCTCTTTTTTGTCTCTTTCTAATGAAACTTATTCATGTTTTTGCTAAAGAGTTCGAAATTCAAACCACATGGGCCTCAACCTCAACAATTTTGAATGTGGGAAGTCATGGGCATATTTAAGGGAGTGCAAATGGAGCATCGGCATAGTGCCTCTTGATTTTTACTTTTTAGGCGTATTGTGTGTAAAAAAGTGTAATAAATAAATAAAAAATGTTAAGTTTTAGGTTATGTTTTGTTCATCGATAATTCTACAGTTTAGTGTTTTTTTTCTATTCAATTCATTTCAATTTAGTATTTTTATTTATAGTTATGATATTAACTGCATTAGTGTTTTTCAGATCAATTCAACTTTTTTCAGTTCAGTTTAATTTGTTCCAGTTTAGTTCGGTTTCAATTCAAATCGTTTCAGCCGACCAAAACGCACCCTTAGTCTTATCGTATCAATCTTATAGCTCAACTGATAAAGCTAAAATTCTCAATTCATTTGCTTCAGCGTACATCAGTTGCCCATGTTCTATCTTTTCGTGGTCTATCAATCAATTAAAAGAAAATGCATTAACAAATCACGAAAGAATGAGGTTGGAGTAAAATACGGATTTGTACATCATTTGGGATACCAAAGCCCTTTATATGTGTAAACTTTTTTATTTGGAATTTTGTTAAGTTTTGTATTGGTTGAGTTTATAAATATTAGCTTGTATGTGGTATAGATGACAAGAATTAGAATAGTTCTAATTCATTGATGCTTCACTTTTTAATCTAAAGATTTAATTTGCAACGGAATGGAATGGTGATGTATAATGAAAACTTTTTTTTTGAGAA
>ONZK01001733.1:5876-21494 GCA_900322385.1 Pharnaceum exiguum | reverse complement strand
AAGGTTAGATTACCATCATGTCCTTGAGTTTAATAACCGGTTCACCTCAGCGCGCGGTTCTTTTTGCGGTTCAATTGTCCACGCGTCGTTCTTTTATTGAGTGATCATGTGATCACGGTAAAAACGTGATTACTGGAACTCCTCCATATATATATATATATATATAGGCTTGTAAAGCTATTGAACTAATAGCCAAGTGTGTCTACATATGACTAACATGAGGTTACATTTTTAATTATCAATTTGTCATATATATTATAATGATCTTAATTATATTATCGTTTTTGATATTGTAACGTTGCAGATGCAATATGAGACTTGTAAAGCTCCGTCGATTGAACAAAATTCCGGAGTATGTTTAGCTGTGGGATACGTTCCTGGTTTGAAGATTGATCTCGTACCAATAGTGATTAACGACGGGGTATTTGATCTGTAAAATCTGTGAAATTTGTCAACTGGTGAAATCTTTAATTTTTATTATCTTGGAGAATAAGATTTTCGTTATTTTGCTCATTACTATAGGAAGCCAATGCTGATTTGTTCGTGAGGAGTATGCTTGATTATGCGGCTAACAATAATGCCAACATATTGTTTGAAACAATTATTATGTTTGGGGTGAGTATAACTTTTTTTAAGTGATTTTATTTTAACAACTTTAACAATTTTTCTTTATACCAAGAACTTCAATGAAATTAAGTATTTTACGCTTACTTTTATCACTTATATGGTATTTCAGGTAAAAAAGTATGACTTGACACGTACCCTTGACCGGTTAGGTGAGTTCCAATGATTTTATGATATTTTGGCTCACTTTGTCTTCCTTTAGTTTCAACTTCATTTATTCTAGCGATTTCATCTGGTGCTCAACGGCAACTTCATACTCCGTATATCACATAGAGAATATACTATGTACTGCAGCACACCAACAGTGCTAATATAAGCACACCTACAATGCTAACCATGCAAATATAAACCATGCAGTAGTTCGTTGTCTTTGCCATTTGTGCTCCTGTTTTTTTTAAGAAACCAAAGAGACGCCACAAGTAGCTTATAAGTTATGCTGAAGTGTTATTGATTGAGCAGATTGTTTTACGAGAGATCTTTTTCTTTTTTCTATTTTGAGAATGGTTTACAAGAGATCTAGAGTAGTTAACACCAGTATGTTCAGGTCAAAAAGGGTTGTTGATTGTGGGGGTCCCCACACTTCATCAGATTCGAAGATTCGAATTTCTATCTGTAATGTAAGCCGCAATCGCATTCATATTTGAAGAGAGTGTCTAATAAACAGAAAGTTAATGATGTTTACGTTTCGTTGGAGAATGGAGTCAATTATTTCATCAGACATCTAATTCGCTAATCGCTATATATTATAGAGAGTTGAGTTTGGATTTTGGAGCCAGTGAGTCACATGATGAAGTTCGTGGCTCACTGGTAGTCAGAGTTTGAGTGTCAGAGTTGGCAATTTACATTTAACTAACAGGTAGGAAAAGAATTTCCTACATATCACGGTTCTTTTGAAGTGTTTCCTTGCATCTGCCGGGCACTTTCATTTGCCGGGCACTTTCAGTGATTATTTTTTAAGCCTATCATGTTTTGTTCATTTGTTGGGTACGTTATCAATTTACTGGAAGGGTGCCTATGCCTTTAATGACTAATGAGTTCTGCTTTGGTGATATTGTTGTGGACGTGGCTCTGTATGTTTTACTCGGTACTCGGTAGCACAATTTTCTTACAAGGGTAATATTTCACTACTTTTTGCAGATGCAGCAATGCCCAGTTCGACAATCATTCTCGGAAGCGACAAGTGCACCCGTTTGGCATTTAAAGACCGCGACGGATTTATCGATGTTGGAGGAGGGCATGCAGGGGTTGCCCTTGTATTTGCAAGGGTGATGAATCAAGGTATATATTCTTCTTGGTAGTCAAAACCTTGATTTCTCCATTTCTTATTTTGTCGATAATGAAATGCATACATTCAGAAGGGCCAAAGTAGTGATTAACACTCTTTGCTCATAATGAATGTGCAATTAAACCCCATAACTTTTGATAGTAGCAATTAACTACCTCAAGTTATCGCAACGGTGCAATTAACCTCCCAGCTAATATAGTCCTATAGTGCGATTAAACTCCATACCTTGTCGTTGTGGCAATTAAGCCTCCTACGTTACAATTAAAGTGCAATTGAACCCACATCATATTTTCGATACAAAGAACTCAATTTTTCCGGCCAAATTCACCTGAAATTTGACAACTTCTAAAATTCACCATAGAATATGACTTTATTAGTGTGTCCTTGTCCAGCTAAAGGGGCTTCTCCGCAAAACAAACCCAAATAAAATGATCTCCTGCTCCAAACAGAGCAACTGCTATGTAAATGTAAACAAAATAAATACGCTTGCAACGTCTGATATGCCACAACAAACTATACAAGGTTGCCACAACAAATGCATATATACAGTGCCCTTTGTTTGGATAGATAAAATTAAGGGGTAAATTTAATTTTGGATCACATGGCCAGCAACGCTTACCGTATCCTTTGTTTTAGAAGCCGTTATTGCTCCGGTGAATTTGGTTGGGAAATTAAAATTCTTTTTAGCAAGTCTTTGGTATATTTGGTGTACCCGTACACCGGGTTATGTCTAATCATAGAGGGACTGACTATTGACCAATGTGACTAATGGTGTATGTTGTAGTGTAATGTTTTGAAAGAAAAAAATAAGGTGTACGTGTACACTCGGTGTATAAAGAAATTGCTTAACGGACTATTTGATATGGGTTTAATTGCACCTTAATTGTAACCTAAGGGGCTTAATTGCTACAATAGCAAGGTATGAGGTTTGATTGCACTATAGGCCAAAGTTGGGGGGTTAAATTACCACTTCCGCCGCGATGGGCATTCAATATTCAGTATAAATGTATGATACGGAATATACGATACTCTTTCTTCCCCTTCGTCGTCGTCCGCATTGCTGCTGTCAGAAACCATGTTTCTTCACTGTCTCCATTAATACCACCTCTTACTAGTTACTAGTGAAAATTAGTCATAGTTCTATACTAGGTAATTATTTGGACCCAAATTATAAAACCTGAGCTCCAGACAAGATAACGAAAATGTGTGCCAAATAGGGACAAATTCCAACTCAAACTATTACATAATAGGTACTGCCCTCTTTTTTTTTTGGGTACAAAAGAGCGAACTCATTAGAGTATTAATTAGAATTAGAGTCTCCCAAGGAGTTACAACATGTTGACTTACAAACCCTTGGATACCAAGTACCCATCATGTCAAGTCTCATTAGCTCATTACAATTAGTTGGTTGCTCAAAAATTACAGCTAGATTAAAATCGTCATGTCCATGTTCCATAGCCTCTTTTGCTAGGCAGTTTCCATATCAAGCTATCCTCTGTTATGTACTTGTGTTCTGCTATTTTCTTTGTAAATATTTGAAA
This sequence comes from Pharnaceum exiguum, assembly GCA_900322385.1. NCBI lineage: Eukaryota > Viridiplantae > Streptophyta > Magnoliopsida > Caryophyllales > Molluginaceae > Pharnaceum > Pharnaceum exiguum. The sequence goes on along the minus strand of ONZK01001733.1, from coordinate 18,044 downwards.
GCTGTTATTTTGTGCGAAGCGTATATCCTTCTCTTGGAGTATATTGCATGATTATTTTTTTGTTTGTCAATTAAAGGGGGCGATTATTTTCGTTTCATAACTTTCTTTGGTCTAACAGCGCAAGAACAAGGGAGAACCGAGTTCAAATTTGAAATGGGAGCCGGACTTAAAGCACTTGGCCCAGAATTCATAGTAGAATCTTCACAAGGTGTTGGTAGTTATGAGATGTTGACTGCAAAACTAAAGAACCAAAATGCGATTCTTAGTGGCGCCCAAATGGTAACTGAGGTACCACTCAGTCACTCACCTACATTTGCATCCTACGATATTTTCCCGGCATTGCTGAACATTATTATTGGGGAAGTTAAAGACGGAATAACGCAAATCTTTAATGAAAATTCTAATAAATCTCCCTATTTATTAAGGTGCACTGAATTCGATTTTTTTGTTTTCGTGATTTGTTTTGATTTTTAATGTTCACAGTTCACTTATTTGATGGCAGGTAAGAAAGTATGCTTTAGCTCCCCGTTTTAAGCCTCCTACCGACTGTTACATCGGAGTTATGAAACCAAGAATTATACTGGTGGGTAATGAAGCTTCTGATACAGGAACATCCCTTGTCTATCATAGGATAAAGGAGTAAGTCATTAACCATCCTTAATCTATTTAATCATTTCTATGGTGTTACTTGGGGGATGTATTATGTATATTGGAAAACATTTATGCCACGATTCCTTACATAGATTATCACCAGAATTCCTTTTTTAATTTGGTAATGAAGACTTCATTTAACTGTGAATAATATCCTAGTTTACTAGGCAGGGCAGGCACTTCCAGCCGTCAGTCACTCTCATGCTGAAAGGTGTACTAGTGCTACATTACATAACCGGCTTATGAAATTCCTGGGAAATCCAAAACCAGAAAACAGCTTTTCAAAGTCCCATATGACAGTTCCACTTTTTCTAGCCAAGTTATCCGTAGGTACTAATAGGAGGAAGTTCCCTTTTCCTAGCTATCACGGCTAGCCGAGTTAGGTTATGCGCTTCCTCTACAAAAGCACGGGCCCTTCCTTCTATTAGACATTTTAACATTGTGCTAAGACATTACAACATACAACTTAAGCACCGCAGCTAGCGATAGGGATAAGCGGAGCGGAATAATTCTACCGTTTCCATTACTGGATCCAAGGGATTTAAACTTCCCATTCCAAAGCCTAGTATGTTTACACGTAATTTGGAAGATCTTGCAAGATGTGTTTTGGAGTTCAGAAACTAGTATGTTTACACGTAATTTGGAACTGTTTCAGTTAGTACTCATAAGCCAACTTGAAATCAATGTGACATTGGGTAGCTCAGTTGGTAAGACTTTTGAGATTTATTACAGAGGTCCCAAGTTCGAGTCTCCTCAGGGCCACTGGAGGTTTTACCGGTCGTTAACTTCAGGCCCATGGGATTAGTGATACCCATGTTATCTATAAAAAAAAATTTAATTTTTTTGGATGTGAATACTTCATAGATTTTGTACTTCATGCTGAATATTTCTCTTTGCTCGTTAGGTGGAATTCTACGGAGTCTTTGTGTGTATTTGCTCATAATATACGCCCTGGGGATACTTTTAGATTTTATGTCCCGGATGCAAACGTTGCTTTATCCTCTTGTGGAAGCTTTGAGAAACTAAAGCTCGAGGAGTTGGGAAGAGTTGGTGGTGCATCTAAAAGTGAAGTCATTGGAGCGCTGGTGTTTGGTTCTTCTAACCGGTTTCAATTGTTGGAAGAGAAATCGTATCCCAATTGCTTTCTAGTCCTGGATAAGTTTCCTAACATACCGGTAGGTGGCATCTTGTGCATATCGCAATTAGGACGTACTAAGCGCTCGGTTGAAGGTTCAAACAACTTTGCACATAGTTCTTTTCATATCTACTCTTCAATGTATTTGCTATTGTTACATTCTCCATCATAGAATTTTGAACCTCTCTATATCTTTCCTTTGGACGGATGAGAGATTAATGTATTTTTAAATGTTTTAATTTGTCAGATCATATCTTTAACATATAATGGAATTGTCGCATCCGTCCCATCGCAAGCACCTACAATTTTTTTTTCTATGCCAATCCAAAACTCGATTTATGCTAGTTTGCTCCCTGAAAATAATGCCAGCGCTTCTTAACAATTTCTACTCAACTTGAAACTCGATCTAGTAATGTGGCTAACTGATCGTGTGCTTGATATTTCATTTTATTTTGAGAAAATTGTACAGAACTACCTAATAAAACATCACTTTTGTAAAGAACTATCTAATGAAAAAAATTTTGTATGGAACTACTTAATGATCATGTCAAGTTGGTAAAATACTACCAAATCACTTGAAGTTACAAAAATACCCTTACTAATGTTATTTGCACATCCTTTTTCAGCAAAATCCAATCCTTTCTCCGACAACTCACACCCTCTTAATTAGAGCCGCCACACATCACCCACCACCCATCCGACACCGCTGACACCACCTAGCCAACCACCACCTCCCTCTCCCCTTGCTCCGACATCCCACATTGATTGTAATCTCCAATTCAGTTATATTGTTGTGTTTCCTTCCACAGTATTAGGTACGGCCTCTGGAGAAGTTTTGCGGATTGCCAGTGCCATTTTCTTTAATAATTAACCTAAAATGAATGTAATTTTCCTTTCTGGAAATAAATGTTAGTGTTGTGTTCTTTTAGTGTTATGTGGGGACATTTGATTAACTACATATCTACATGCGAACATGGCTTCCGTTCATTTTTCTTTGTCAGATTACATATCGACATACTCAAGAGTGATATTTTTCTTTGTATGGAAGTGATATTGACCGAGATCAACTTCGGTGTCGGACGAGTGGTGGTTGATGTGTGGCGGCTTTAAGAGGGTGTGAGTTGTGAGAGAAATGGTTTTGGTTTTGCTAAAAAAAAAGGGTGTGCAAATAACATTAGTAAGGGTGTTTTCGGAAGTTTAAGTGATTTGGTAGTATTTGACCAACTTGACATGATCATTAGGTAGTTCCATATAAAAAAGTTTTCATTAAGTAGTTCTTTACAAAAGTGATGTTTCATTAGATAGTTCTGTACAATTTTCTCTTTTATTTTCTCTAGTTGATCGACTTTGGACGTTAGCTCTTTGAATGTGCATGGTTGACATTCTAAATAGTGCGTACAGTGACTTGCTAACGTGACATCTGTGTGTTGCACACTTGCACTTGCACAGGGGAAAGTCAATAACACTTGTTGTCAGCTGTAGTAGTCTGGCCTGGTTTATCCACAAATCTCATAACGTCGACAAAAATTTATAGTACATTCTGATTACCTACCATACATGACTAAAGCTAAAGACAGAGTTTTGTTTCCAGTTCTGATTGTCGAGTCTGTAAACCATCCTGATGAGATGCAAAAACTCGTAAATCATGATCATCATATTGATTTTCTTTATCTTGATTATTGCATATTAATCCTGAAGCGACAGCGGGTACCGTCAACTCTACCAAACTGCCTATGCAATGTGCCAATGTCAATAGCAAAGTACGCCCCCATCAGAAATGGCACTGCCATCACCATAGGAAGTGGCCTGGCATCCATCTTGCCACCTTTGAGTTTGCTGGAGAGAGATCCCTTACCAAGTTAAACCATGACACCGAATGTGAAAAAAACACAATAAAGCTGCAGACAGTGGCAAGGCAAAGCTAAGTCGCCTTCAACCCCTAAGATTGCCATGTTCCTATATATTAGAGTATAAGGAGCTTTGTATTCTCCGTTGGGATTTCCTATATCAAAGGCCTTGTAGAACAGCCACACATCCAATGGCGCGGCTGTACCTATAGCCTGGCTCACAAGCATTGATCGTGGGGATGATAATGTGAGATGGCCGGTCTTGAGGTCTTCCATCAAGGCATGAAACTAGGGCCATTGATTTGATGAGACCACGCCTTGTCACGAATTAAAGACCTAGGTGCTTTGAAATATTTTTTGGGTCTTGAAGTTGCCCGTGGTCCGGAAGGGATTTTTCTTAACCAGCGCAAGTATGCTTTAGATATTATTTCTGAAGCAGGTTTCCTTGGCTCCAAACCCACTATATTTCCCATTGAGAAGAATCATCGCCTGGCCTTGTCCGCCAGCCCTCTCCTTGACGACCTTACCATGACTCGTTTGGAGCTCTCTTATTCTCTCTTATTCAGTCCATATACTTGCTCTGTTCATGCAGGCTCCTCGCCATGACCATTGGGAGGCAGCGCTTCGCGTTGTTAGTTATTTGAAAGGATGTCCTGGCCAGGGCATTTTCCTACATTCTACTAGTGATCTTCATATATATGCTTATTGTGACTTTGATTGGACAAGTTGTCTTTTGACTCAACGCTCGATCTTTAACTGGCTATTTTGTTCGTTTGGGTATTTCACATGTGTTTGTCACTTCTTTCGTGACAAGGTTCTTGACGGTATTATCACTACCCAGCAACTTACTAAATATAATCAGCTCGTCGATATATTCACAAAGGTGCTTGGGAAACAATAGTATGACTACCTTGCTTGCAAGTTGGTATTTGAGATCTTGATGTTCCAACTTAAGGGGGCGTATTGGGTTGTATATTGTAGTGCTGAATTTTAGTCCCATTAGTGTATATTTTACTATTAGCTGCTAGTTTTGTGTAATTAGTAGACCTAACTTAGCATTGGTTTTGTATGCATATAAACATAACATTAACCCTCACTTGATATTTTAACATTTCCCCTTTGGTACTAAGAGAAGGATAGGCCGGGTTGCCTTTTGCGCTGCGCATGGTTCATCTGATGTTGGCTTCTTTGGTTAGCTAATTTGAGGGGAAGCTTCAAGGCGATGGCAACTTAGACATAGATTTGGACATGAATGAATAATGATAAGTTCGAGATAACTCTGGTAAAGGCTAAACCATTGCGCCGTTGCGCACGTTCCCTTCTCCTCGAATGTGTATTCATGATACTTTTGCGTAAACTGGAATCAAATTGGAGAGACAGCAGGTGTTCCTTGATCAAATAGTACTGCATGTCTAATATGTTCACATTTGCTAGTTTTATATCATCATTTGCAAAAAAAAAAAAATCAGTGCAGGATGGATACGTACAGATTTGTTGATGTACGTGTTCTTTTGATGTTCATTGATTGATACATGAAAAAAATGGAAATGCTGAAGTGATGTGTTTCTGTAGCAGTAGTTTTTGTAAGCCGTATATGCGACATGTTGCACAATTTCATCGCCCCATTGTCCGTATATGCGACATGTACAATTTCATCGCCCCATCGCCCCATGATCATAAACTAATTGCCTTTAATTTTTTTCAGTTCAGTTCAATTAGTTTTTTTCAGTCTAATTACGATTATAACTAAAACTGAACTGAATAAGAAAAAACTGAACTAAAAAAAACTGAACAATAGTAGTACCGACGAACAAGACCCATCCTTAATCGCCAGAAAATATACTTTTTTATTTAATTACTTCATATTTCTAAAATATGATTGGTTAATATTCTTTTTTGCCACTCTTATTATTTCTCATTGATTTCCTTCCCTTTGTCTTCCCTAACATTTCCTTTGATAATGACAGTTGGCCAAAAAAAAGAAGTTCGTAAACTACTATCTGAATCTAATATGAACGCATGCATTATTCTTTTTGGTAAGCAATATAGAAGCCATTTTAGACATTATACCGTCCTCTAGCCTAATATGGAATGTCTCTATGCGCAATCCCGCATTGGAAATAACCAATTATTATGCAATATACACTTATACAGCATTGCGTATGTGCATATATATGATCTTTGCATGGAACATAAATGTTTGAAGGAAAACTAAGCAATAATTAGAATGTGATCATACACAGATTTTTAAGAAGTTCTAAACTAAGGTAATTTCAAGATATTGTGAACATTCTTCTCTTAAAAAAAGAAAGATATTGTGAACATTCTAAGAATCTAGAAATAAATTTCAGAATTCTATAAACATGTAACAAGATACGAGTATTAAATAAATTTCCCATAAGAAAATAAAAGATATCTAGTAGATTTTTTTTCTCTTTAGGTTCTTGTAAATTGTTATGTATCGAATACTATATATATGGGTAGAGAAAATTTCACAAGACATGTATAATACTTATAACACAAGGGTGAAAGTTCTTTTAAGCAGGGTTCGTATTCTTAATTCATGTCTTGCAATTTCTGTCGCTTTATTTTGGAGCAACTATTATGATTTCATTTTTTTTATTTTTGGTCCAAGAGCAGCAACTATTACAAGTTTGATTGACAAATTATTATCATATGTTTGCAGGTTAGAAGTCTTTAGCGCGCAGTAGCATCCTCACAACGTTTAGATTCAATGGTGGAGACCAAGTTTAGTAATTCTACGGTGGACTCAAAAGCTGAAACTTGGGGTGATGAAGTTGTACAAAAAATTACTAAGAAGAGTGACAGTAAAGCCAAAGAGGTTGTCCGCTTTTGGGAAGCAGATAATGATACGCGCCTTTACAAAATCCGAGTCAAGTTTGAAATGGACGGGAAAGATCAAGAGTATGACGTGGAGTTTACCGTAAATGGAAATAAAGTTGATAAGATTAAAAAAAAAACTAAAAATTAATAGATCGAGCAAAATATGTTAGGATCGGAGATCGAAAACTAGTATCCCCAACCCAATATTGGGCTAGCAGTTTACACCAATTTTGCTCTTAGCTTCAAATTATGATTAGCCTTATTCAGTTCTAGTTCACTTACCATGCATATGTGAGAATGTTATTTTCAAAAGTTAAAATAATAAAGATTATAAGCAGTACCGTTTATGATTGTTAGTAAGACTTAGCTTGGTCATGTATGTTTACTAGCCTCGCAAGTGAACTTCATTCGTAAGTTAGATACTTGGATGCGAACGAAGAGGCCTGTTTAATTTGGCCAAAGTATTTAGTATCGATAATTCGATATATATCCTTTATTCTGACGACATGTGGTAATGTCCGCCAAAGGATACTGTGAAAAACAAACTAGTACGTACATGTCGCATATACGTCTTACAAATTTACTACTGATGCAGAAACACATCACTCAACATTTTCATTTTTTTCATGTATCAATCAATAAACATCAAAATTAAAGAACACGTACATCAAGAATTCTGTATCAATCCTGCACTGTTTTTTTTTTTTTTTTTTGAAGGATGATATAAATTGGCAAATATATATGAACATATTAGACATGCAGTATTCGATCAAGGAACACTTGCCGTCTCTCCAATTTGATTCCAGTTTACGCAAAAGTATCATGCATACACATGCGAGGATCAAGAAGGGAACGAGCGCAATGGTTTAGCCTTTTCCGGTCCAGAGTTATCTCGAACTTATAATTATTCATGTCAAATATATGTCTAATAAGTTGCCAGGCCATCGCCTTGAATGAAGCTTCCCCTCAAATTAGCTAACCAAAGAGCCAACATAAGATGAACATGCGCAGCGCAAAAGGCAACCCGGCCTATCCTTCTCCTAGTACCAAAGGGTTACGGTATCAGCTCAAAATGCTGTCCTGTTTTAGCCCAAGAAGCGCTCAGGCAAAAGCAAATCGGGATCAGCCCACACATGAGAATCATATCCAATAGCCATCCATCCACAAGGCCAGGTAATTAAACATTATTCTTATCGGGTGTTTAGATTTTTCGTTCTTATAGTGATAGCGCCCATCAAGGGCGACTGAGGCCCGGTGCGAGCGGTCTGCTCGCACAGGGCCTCAGCTGGAAAAGGGGCGGTTAAAAGCGTCAAAAAACACATATTTTGTCGTAAAAAAAGCGTCAATAATTTGCTGCAGTCAAGCGTCGGAAGATACTATTTGACGGCTTTCTAGGGAGCTTTCTAGGGACTGAAACTATAGACACTTTTGGCGACAATAAATTCACGCTTATGTCGACGCCACATTATATTGACGCTTTTTGGATCGATACTTTAGAAATTTAGGGCCTCTTTTTCGTCTACGCACGACATATACTAACTTTGAGCCGTCCCTGGCGCGTATTTATGTTTTTGCCCCTCCTATTTACATACGGAGTACATGTATTGGGCTTTAGCCCATTATATTGTGTATGTTTTGGACTGACTAAGAATTTTAGCCCATAAGTACACAATATAATGGGCTAAAGCTAAACTAAAAAACTTTTAGACTAAGCGAACCAAGAGCCTTGATCAAGAAGCTTGGAGACGTCATTGCAAGGTTGATCTCATCTTCCACCGACAGCTAAAAAACAGCAGGGTGTGACCATGACCTCGATTGAATATCTTCAAAACAGATCAAAAAACATGACTTCCCGAATCGGGTCAAACCCGACTGAATGATCAAACCCGGCTCGATGAACCTTGATACGGCCATGGACAATCTTCCAAGACTCGAATGACTAAAATTGAAACTGGCAATCAACGGCAAGTTCAACATAAACCTTATTTTGCAACAGAGGTGAAAATGTACTTGCTGTAACTTCGGAATGAGAAGGAAGCCTAGACAATTTATTAAGCCTCACATGAATCAAACAATAACGAGTTGACGACATTTCCGATTAGCTAAATTACTGAGAAGCATACGGTTAGTCGTTAGGTTATGTAGTAATTTACCCCTGAAGTCTTGAACACTCCGTGAGAATGATGAACACCTATCCATATTCGAAGTTTTGAACGACACAATGAATTGGGTTTTTGTATTGGTTTGTTTGAATCTCCAATAATATCTCTTGTTTGTGCTGATATAGAGTTCTTTGGCTATGTTGTTACAACATTGAGACGTCGTTGAAGGGTAGCCTTAACTGTCACACATAGATTGGTACAGTACGTAGTTTCAACTCGTAGTTGAGTTTCATCACTCAATCATACTTCCAAGTTCACAGTCGGATGACAGGCGTAGATTGTCAACAGCTAATAAGCTCTGCAATCAATACAGGGCAAGAGGGGACATATGGAAGCGCAGATCATGGAGGCAAATAAATTTACCTTTAGCTCATCATGTTAATTTTATTGTTTTCAACTGTCGTCTTATGATTGCCTCACACTTGAATTTGTATCAATTTCCTTTTTGCTAGCAATAAGACTTGTAAGTCTGCTTGTTAATAATCTGCGTATGTATAAATGTTTATTCTTTGTTGTATCAGTATCTTCTATTGACTTTGTTCTAATATGAGTTTTATAATAATCTGCAGATGTAGCAGTATCTTGTGTTGGCTTTGTTCTAATATGAGCTTACGTGTCGAACATACCAATGTTCAGTTTCGTTAGACTGATCCCCATGTAATACACAACTAGAACCGTGAAGGAAAAAAAAAGAAGAAGAGACCAATATTGTGAATTAAGCTGCAAAGACTAAACAAGACTACTTATTCCAATTCTAAGCAAAATAAATTCTTACGTTCACGCAGCTTGGGAATCCTGTATTTCTTACAACAATTATAATTTCATATCTATTTCTCAGGCCCATATCATCATGAACTTGAATAAGTTTGGCCAATATGATGTCAATTGGCTTGAGAAAATAGAGTCAGGTAAGCAAAGTGCTAATGCATACATTTGGCAAATGGCCTGATATGATAATCAATAGGCTTGTGTCTTCCCTCATTCTCCTAATAACACTATAACATCAAAGAGCACATTGTGCAATAATGCAAATAATGCAATGCCACACTACATTCCTTTTAAAATAACAAGACAAGCCTTCCATTACCTGAAGGGTGCAAAATCAACCAATATGTGGCTTGCGATTTTCTGCCAATAATTGAAGATTTATGATGGCAAGTTAAATGTGTAAGGATGCTTAGGTTTTATGGACATCAAGGCATCGAATGGGAAAAATTGTAGACTCAATTGAGGGAAGTTATATAATGATGCCAAATTACATATGTACAGAGTACCTAGGTTTCTAAACTGACAACGAATAATAACGAACAAAAGGCTGAACTGATAATTCTATTATCATGATCAATGACCTCTTATTTAGATTGCAATCTAGGCTAACTCAACACTATGAGTTTTGTAACAAAATATCGTACCAATACTCCTTTCTTTTAAACCCAATACTCCAACATCCTATCCAGTTCAAACCCCTTCTGCGTAGAAGTGGGTCTAGAGACTTCTTTCCAATACCAAGTGAGCTCAAAATTTTTATCCAAAAGGACACGAAAGGTACCTAAAGCAAATATAATAAAATAGTAATGAGATTAAAATATCTTATTTACGTTCAAAGTCAGAAAAGAAAAAATATACTAACGTGAATTACCCAATCAAAAACTTAATTTGAAATTCAGTACAGAAAGAGCATCTACCTTTGAAAACTTCTTATCCCGGTCATAGTCCTTGGACGAGCATTTTGAATTGTCATCTAGAACCTGAAAATAATCTATGTTACCAGACTTTTTATAAAACAAACTCCAAGATAATAATGATAGTAATTGTATTACAATATATGGCACAAGCATAAAAACGTCTGTCTGATACTAGGCCTGACAACAAAAATCACGATAAATGAAGACATCAACCTCCATCCATTCAAAACAAACTTCAGCAGCTAAAAACACATCATGCTACAGAGACTGATCAATGTCAAAAGAATTAGACACTACATGAGTGTCTAAAGAAATTCTTCCTAGAAACATGAAATGGGAGAAAACTGAGATTACAGATGACACCAGCGACAGAGCGACCACATACAACCAGCTACATATTCTCAAGCGCCAGGTCAGATTGTAGAGTGTAGAATTCAAAATCCGATACAGGTATCTAAGCCATGGCTGGCCATCATAAATTGAATTATCAAAACAAAAAATTCAATTTAGATGCGTACTCTTACCTTGCTGAAGGGAAGAGACCATGAAACGGTGTTTTCCCTGCTCTTTTGAAATTGTCAAAAGAACAGATTTTTCATCACAACCACTCTCCACAAACCAATAAATCCCGTTCTATCTGGCATTTGACCTTCTGAAGAAACATTACGCAGGGATGCTTCATCCATGAACATCACAAAGCAAACATTTTCCCTGGATGGTCCACTGGCCTGAAATAAAGCAGCAATGTGATTATAGTTAAATTAAATGAGCCAAACAAATGAAAAAAGAAGATCATAAGTGTCTCATACAGCTTTAGCAAATGGAGATCTCAAACGATCTGAGTTGGCAAAGATACAAGAAACAACTACTACGTGGGTTAGCAATATCTATAGCATCATCCTGGGCTAAGTCAAACCCAATACCAGAATAAGCTCTAGGACCCTTAACGAATGCACAATTATTTGTTTGATCATGTGCAAGATTTCCCTCTTTCTCTCAAGCTCTAATGGCCAGTGAACCTGGGATCCCAGAGATCAATCCCATCAAGTCTATCTTCTTTCATCATATACAACAGCAACAACCCACTGTAATCCCCATTCAATGGGGGTGCGGGGAGACCAGTATATATGAAAAACGGCCATGAGGAGTGGAACGGCCGTTATAAATTAGGGCGCGACAGCTCGATCTGTTACGCGACACCCGCTCATCCTGTTTCCACAAATGGGACTGTGACCGCTTTTTAAAAACCTCAATACAAACACAACGACTACCAATACTGCTGAAAAGCAACAGAAAGAAAGTAAGCACGCACAAACCTTGCAATGGAATAAAACCATACAAGCCCAAACTAGTTTAATCTCCTTGTCAGAATTCTCCTACAATTCCAATTCGACCATGGTAAAAGGAGCACTGAAAGTAAGATAGTATCAACTCAACAGAGACGACATACTGAAAAGATCAAAAAAGGCCACATGCAACAGATACAATTAGGTAGAGACGTAACCTTATGACCACTGTAATCTACCATACAAAATCAAGAAAGACATCAAATTCTACATGAGCTCTTGATGAAGATCCAGATCACCCCAAGCATGAGACTGTGCTCAACCGTGATCAAGCACAAACCTGACTACGTCATCCAAATATACCACCCTGCAAAGCAGATTGAGAAAAGCATTGGAACTTCAAAACTCTAAGGCAAGTTACACTTTCTTCCCTCACATCAATGTTGACTTTTTCTTAATGATCCTCCTTTCCCCATTGGAACTTCAAAACTCTAAGGCAAGTTACACTTCCTCCCCTCAAATCAAAGTTGACCTTCACTTAATGACACCCCCCCCCCC